>BPLR01002561.1:0-64015 GCA_021605095.1 Caerostris extrusa
TATTTGTAAATATATAATAATTTCCTCCTCCCTCTCAATATCTCATATAACTGAATTCCTCTTCTCTCTTTCTTCTGAATCAGGCTTCATCATAATTTTTTCTTCATTTTTTTTTCAGGGAATAAGACAACATTTCATGGTATATAAGAATCTGGGAAAATAGATGCACTTCTTATGCGCTTGGTAGGTCTCTGGGAGTCTCCCCAATCACCTTTTTTTCCCTTAATCCTACATCTGCTTCCTTCTCTTTCATTTCAAGGAATACTGTTTATAATGAGAAAGTAAAGAATGATATGCCTTGTGGAACTCCACTGCTAATGATCTTTGATAGAATATAATAACTCAATTCTGCTTAGAGTCTTTACAATGTTTGAACTTTCTTTGAAATCTGCATCTAAGACCTGTTTCTGTGAGTATTCATCTTTTCGAGATGTTTTTCTCCCAGAAACAGGGTAGCAGGAATAGTGTGCAGTTCATAATCTTCAGCAGACTTCATCAAATAATGCTCAATGAATTTCACTTATATAAAGGAAAACCTATATATTCCCATGAAAGAGAATAAATGAATGTCTCCTAAATAAAATGCTCACCCTGTCTCAGGAATAACCCTATACTTTTTTTTTTTTTCCCCTTGTTGTGTCATAAATAATGAATGGAAAATAATTTCTTCAGAAATTCTATAACTTTTGTAATCATAAGCATGCTATTCCTATTTCAACATAAAACCCTGCCTTTATTCTTCTTACTAACAGAAACTTTTCTTTTGCAGATAACCTGACACACTCAGAACATACCTTGTAAGATAAACAAAGCAGATACATTTCCAGCCCTTTTCCTTTTCAAGGCTGATATAAAACAGAGCTGTCTCCTCATGAATGGATCCAAGTTTCTTGACTCATTCTTCTTCCTTCATAAGGTTCTTCCTGAACCCATCTTCAGTGGGGACAGAGTGGTAATAAACACCTGGAACAAAATAATCAAATGCAAAATAAATATAAACAAACTGGGTCGATGCCTCCATCAATTTCGTTTTGATCACCTGACATATAAGACTGAAGTAGGGCGGTTTAGCATTTTCTCGCAGAGAGAAAAAATCGCATGTCGGAAGATTTACGAATTTCCTCATTCGAAATATGTTCAAGATTTGCATAAAGCATCTTTCCGCAATCTGAGCATACACTTTTGAATAGAAGGGAGGGCAAAACTATGACGAATGTGTCATCATTTCTGTAAAGTACCAAAGGAGAATTAAAGTCAATCATATGTAAAATTTTTATTTTCAAGACTTTTAATATAATTAATGTGTAAATTGCTTGCAGAGCCACAAACGGATTCTCTTAATTATTACAGGACGTATATATAGTACATGTAAATTAGTAATTTATTTTCAATAGAGAGGGGGAATTCCCATGTGAAACGTGCTCCACGGAGTGCCTTTGGTCGAGCAGCGACCAAACCTCCAGCCTGGTAAATGTGGATTACATAACGTGAGGTCTTGCCCTTGCCAGTTATTAAAAATATAGAAAATTTAATAAGAAAAACAATAAGATAAAAAATTAAGTTACTAAAAGCAACAAATATAAAAAATTAATAAACAAGCAAAGAGAAATTGAATAATAAACAAGAGAATTCAAATATCAAAACAAGAGGAAGATAAATTTATCATTCCTATCACAAAAAAGAGCACACAGACGTGAGTAACTAAATAAAGCGGACCAGCGCTTTAAAAATTTATTTATATTTAAGAATTTATAAATAAATATATATATATATATATATATATATATATATATTATTATTAAATACTTTATAAATAAATAAAAGTATTTATGCAGACACCATAATAATATACTTTGTTTCCAGTTTGTTCAGTTTTTGTGACAAAGGCAAAGTTAGTGTCATTTATAGAGTGAAGGGGAAGAAATATTCCCTTACCTCCAGTTACAAAATACTCACATGTGTAATCTAATGAATATACTTTCTTTATTTTAAACCTCCTGTATATATAAAAGGTTTCTAGGCAGGTTTTTTTTTTTTTTTTTTTTATACCTTACCCGTCTTAGAACCTGTCTTAAACCTGCCCTAGACGAACTGGTTCAGTCGCCGTAGCACCCCTGACCTGTTCCTTAGTCATCATTTCTTAAGTAGCTATAACTCCATCCTGTGGTGTAATCTTAATTATTTTTGCTTTTATTTTTACTTTATTTTAAAAGCTCTCTTTATATATAATTATATTAATAAATATATATATATATTTCCCGTTGCTCTTTTAAACTTTACTTTGAACTGGGACAGACCTTGGTCACCTGCTACTTTGACTTTTATTACATGAACTTTACCTACCAATGCTTCCTACTTCTTTGTAAACAGAGTTGGTGCGCCTGCGGGGCCAGAATTCGAAAATTACAACCGACTATACTTACCCAAGGAGTTGGTCCCTGATCACATGAAGGGAGACGCCGAGCAGGCCTATCATGCTAGCACTTCTGATGGGCTGACTCACCACACATCCGCAAACTGCTGTTGCTTGGGGTGCATAATTTTTTCGGTAGTTGGGGCTGCGTGCGCGCTGGCTCCAGATATATTAATAGCAGAGTTTTATGCAGTTACTCATGAATTGGTTCCTATTACTACCAATCCGGATATTATAATACCCTATTATAGAGTTCTGATTGTAAATTTATTTGTTACAAGTGTTATAAACGTTTATGAAATATGTATGTTACACATAAACATATATATATATATATATAATATATGCTTTTGTAAATATATACACAAAAAATAACTGTGAACGTCCAATGTATGTTTATTTAATTGTCTTAATAGTTTAAATTTTATTATTTCGCCCGTAAATTTACACAAAAGCTCAATTATCTGGCAAAACATTTTTCATCAAGATCTTCTACGACCTTGAAACTTGCTAAACATTTTTTATTTTTAATGCTCAGCATTTTTAAATGTTAGATACTTATGCTTTATCTTTTGTAATGAAGATTTGAGCATTTTGAACACTTATTGTAACATATTTCAAATTAAATTCCTCGAAATATGGCCTGAAAATAACATGCGTCAACAAAAAAAAAATCTACATGTCAGCATTCGGTACACATTAAATTCGAATCCATGAAAATGAAGAACTACATTAATAGAGCGCAATTAATTAATAAAAAACTTAAGCTGGAATGCGATTCGAAGCATAGCCAATCAGAGGTCATAACTGTTTCATTCAAACTTATAATTTTGTATCTGAAGTAGCCAAAGCAGTTTGTCACCCATCCCAAGCTACGTATTGCTTTATTCCAAGACACTATTCCTTACCAGACTATGAATATTGGGACTGACGAGTTTTAATACATTGCTATTCACAAACTCCAGTCTTTCTATCCATCTAGTAGAACATAGCTGGCATAATTTGTTCCATTAGGTTTCCCGGGGCATATTGAATTTTTTTGCTATCTTCAAATTTGAACGTGTGCACACATCGTGTTTATGAGCTTTGGGTGGGGTGGGGGTAGTTTGACTAAAAATTCCAGTGGCATGCCTAGACTAATCCAATTTATTATTATTTTATTTGTATATTGTAATTTTAATTTCATGGAACTCTATTTTTATTCCAAAATTATTATTATTTGTAAGTAGTAAATGATTGGTAAGACATTCTAAAAAAAGAATTTGATATGTATACTGTTAAGAAAAATATACTGTATATAAGTAATTGTCTTTTCAATCATAATTAAAATAATTGGATTTTTTTTATATGCTAAAAGACTGATCAATTAAGTTTTTTTTCTCCTTTTACAGTGGTTTGTAGAAAGTCATAATCTTGGAGTTTGTCTGAATGAACTTATTCAAATTCATCATACAGATATCTCTTACCTGCTAAAGCTAAGGGCAGCACAGGCTCTTTTTTCTGCTTTAGATAGTTGCAGGGAAGGCATTATAGTCACAAATTTGGATCATAACATTCAGGTTTGTTCTTCTGATTTTTGTAGTTTTCATGTTTTATCAAAATAATTGTTCATTTTTATTCCTATAAGATTGAAAAAAAAAATAAAAATTGTTTATACTGTTTTTTATAGGCAGAAAATATTTCTTAAAAAAAATACTTTTTGTGCTTCTGTTAAATTTTTGCAAAAAAAGATTACTAACAGATCTCGACAAATGCTTGTGTGTTTACTGTTTTAGCATTTATCTAATCAAACCATTAAACTGTTATTACATCTTTTCACTGCATTATTCATGCCATTTTTTAAATGGTTTGTTGGTTCCCAGTAAGTTTAGAAGAATGTTGTGTTGATAGGGTTGATTAATCCATTATTCAAATGAATTTTCCATGATTTTTCACACAAATATATTCATTTCTCCGTGATGGGGAAAAATCATTGATATAACTTAGACTTTTCATCAAATTTGTTTCTGTTTTCTTTAAAATATTATGTATTTAATTATGTACATTCAAATATTTTAGACAATAAAAATTTCATTGTAAATATTAATAGAGTTATAAACATGGTCCAAATTTATTTTAATTTTTATTATATAGTATGCCAACAAAGCCTCTGAAAAGTTATTGGGTTACACTGTTGAAGACTTGTGTGGAAAAAATGCCCAAACTTTATGCAGAGCTGAATCTGTGAAAGCGGATATTGCTGAAAGCATTAACATGCAAGTCAAAAAGGGAAAGGTAAAATTATGTTTTGCAAAATGTTTACTTCAACGTGACAGAACAATTTTTAACAATTGACAGAAACCTTATAGAATTTGTCACTATTTTCATTATGTACATGTTATTATGAATAGTAACAACAAAATTAGAATAACATTTAAAGTTATTTAAGAGAACAAAAGCTCATAAAGGATCTTGCTGTATTTTCTTTAAAATTCATACTAATCATGTAAAGAATAGAATAAATAATTTCAAAAGGCAAAGGCATTCTACTTAATTTGAATTACTTAAATACACTCCTTTTATAGATACATTTTCAGGACAATTCTTTTGCTGTTATAAAAAGTATATTAAACTGTGTAATATCTGGGTGTTGAATATTGAAAATATTATTAATTTGAAAATAGATTTATTCAATATTTAAATTCAAAATTCATTTATTTTTAAAATTTAATAAATTTTAACTTCATAATTTTAAATTTAATTGTTTTTTAAATATTTTTGTATATATGATTTTGTGTTTTTGAGATATATTTAGGATCTTAGTAAACTTTTTAAAAGACAGATCTAAGTGAATCATTTAAATATTTTTAGGATTGTGATTATTAATTGATTTATAAAATAGTCATATTGCTTTTATCATGTATTGAAAAAATTAGAGGAAATGAACACAATTTATATTTATTTTAACAGTATTGCATTTTTATATTTTTATTTTATGAATTTCAGGATTGGGAAGGAACATTGTTTCATAAACGAAAGTCAGGCGAAAATTTACCACTGTGGAGTAGGATACAATCAGTCGAAATATATTCAGGGTATGTGTTTTTAAAGTTTGATTCTTTTTTTTTTGTACACAAAAACTCATATAATTTGAACCCCTGTTTAAACTTTCTCTATCATATATTTAACTTCAACCTTTCTATTATCTATAAACAGTATATAGATGTACATTTTTATAATAATTCATTAATATATATCTATTTTTTAAATTTATTTTTATATGATCGTTAATGCAGTTACAAAAATCGCTTTAGCTTTTATATAGTTATAGCTTTTCTTTTATATTTAACTTGAATTTTTTATGTGATTTTATTTAGATTGTAAGCTTGTACAATTTTGATGAAAAATTATGATTAAAATTTATCAAAATTTTATTATGAAAAGAATTTTCTTGTTTTAAGTTTTGTTATTTCCAATAAGATTAAAGTGGGGTTTTTTTTTTTTCTATTAAAAGTTATTTTTCCATAATTAAGGGAATGTTATATATAATTTCTCTAATAAAAATTTAATTCGCTTTTAAAAATAGAATTAAATATTTTAAATTTATTTCAGTTAATTTAATTAATTGGGAAATTATTAGTCTATAAAAGTTTTTATGCATGAATAATACAACATTATAAAATAAAATAAAAAAATATTTTTTAATTTAACAATGCTATATAGATGCTTTTATTATATTAATGCCTGATTATTTTGAATAGTAAAAAATATTTTTAATAATTTAAAAATATCAAAGACCTAGATCCATATCAATTATCTTGTTAAGAATCAATTTAATTCCAAAATAGTTTTTAATTTCCTTGTCTTCATAAGTTTATAGTTTTCTACCAATTATATTTTATAAATGAGAACTTAAATGATAAAAATATAATTTTATTGTACTTTTTAATATTTTATAAATGAAAACAATTTAATATAAGTGCATTTTTTACAGACATGCAGAACTTTTGATTCATGTAAATGAATGCCCATTTAATGAGAAATCTTTTGCTACTGAACCTGCAGGTAATTTTTAATGCACATTTCTTTTATTCTGTCATACAAACTTGGATGCCTTTTTGTAATTTATTTTTCTCCTATTATGCATTGTGATATTTTTGTAAGCAATTAGCAATTATTAACAGGAACATAAAAATACAGCAATGTTAACAATGTAATTTATTTATTTTTTCATATCTTATAAACAATACCTTTAAAAATATAAGTACAACCAATCTCACAATTGATATATTCTCAAAAATAACTTGCCTATAAAGTGCTATCAGTTTCTTACAATAAACATAAAGCTTTTGTTTTCTCTATGCTGCTTATCATTCTAGTTAGAATAAAAATGCAATTCAAAAAAATTTTCATAAATTTTGCACTTTTTTTTTTAATTTAGATTTTCAGTTGGGGATGTATGATATCCTGCTTCTTGTAAAAAAGTAAATAATAATAATGAATTGCATAAAAAAAGAGTTTAATTGTGTATATATGTATATATATATATATATATATAATTTATTTAATTCTTTTACAGTTCGATTGTGTAGCTTGAGTTCTTTGTTTTTATCCTTTTCCCAATAATTTACTTTGCTTTTTATTTCTTTTAATTTTAATTATCTTTGCATGTTTTTATTTTTATTTTCCCCTATAAATAGATTTGCTACCATTTGTCAAGGCTCCCCGGAAAGGCTCGTGTGATGTTAGGACACTTAGTGGTGAAAGTACGTACATTATTTAGAGATGTACATATGTACGTGCACAATTTACATCTATTTAGTAGTACGTGCAGAATGTATTTTGCATTTTGACTAAATTTTCTTTTTGTAGAATTTTGTTTTTATTGATTTGTTTAAGTTTTTGTAACTTTTCCTTTCTAATAAATTAGGTCCTACTTTATAAATAATTTTTACCCTTTTTTAAATTAATTTTATTTTTAAAAAGTAAGATTTGAACATTTATTAAAAAAATACTTGTATTAAAAATTATAGATTATTATAGGAAATTGAATTGTTTAAATGTAATGCAAGTTTTTTATGATTGAAAAAGTTGAATAACATTGTTATTATTATCATAGTTTATTTTTGTGAGAGGTATGAAATTATTTTTCATTTTCACTATAAAAATCATTGCATATTAGTTGAAATCTTTAAAATAACATTAAATTTTCCCTTAATCCCCCTCCTTTTTATACATGTTTAATATAAACACTCATACAAATTTTAACCTCAATTATTTTCATCAACTTGTGTGGTATTTATATACTGTTTTTTTTTTTTATTTTATTGCATGTCTTTTTTTTTTTTATGAAAATATCTATCACTAAAACATTAATTTATGAAGTCACTTTCATCAAAATAATGTTATTTTAAAATGAAAAATGTTCTCAACTGTGTTTTGAAATTTTTATCAACTATTAAAATTTTCAACATGAAAACAAATTTTGATATTTTCTATTAAGTTCTATTTTTTATACATGTATTATAAACTCTTATTATATCAAAAAGAAATAAAAAAAAATAAAAATTTTGGTAAAAGAGAAATATACTATGTATGTTTATTAGGTATTTAAAAATTATTTAATTTAAATATTGTATAGTGACTCATTCATTACATTTTGCTTGATGAAAATATGTATTTAGTTCTTTCCAGATATTTCTCCATATGTATTATTTTTGTATTAATATCTTATCATTAAAAAATTATGCATGTAATTTTAAACTCTCATTTAGATTACACATTAAATTAAATTTTTCAATAATATTTTAATAAAAACAATTTAATAAACAAATCTATACAATTTTTATTCATTGTTAACCTTTTCGGAAAAATAAAATTATATGTTTTAACATAAATCACTTTAACATATTGCCTTATTATTAAAAAAAATGTGCATAGAAATTTCAATATTATTAAATCTTCTATATTATTTAAAACATTTTTCTTATTTATTATAAAAAGTTTTAAATATAGTATAAAGTTTTAAATATATAAAGCAACATTTTTCTCAATATTAAAAAATTAAGACATTGATTTTCATTTTGAATAATTAAATATTTAAAGATCTTATTTTGATTCAAATTTAGTCTTTTGCCATAATTTTAGCAATGATTGAAAAAAATTAATTGAAAAATCTATGTATGTGTTAAAAACTAATCCTTAAATTGATAATTTTAAAAAAAAAAAAGGAGATACTGTTTAAATTTGCTTTAATTGTTAATTTATTATAGATATTTTACTAAATTAAAAATCAATGTCTTCAAAATTTTTCATCAATTGTATGTTTTTATTTATTTATTTTTTATTATAGGTGGTCTTAATAGAAGGCAGTCATTTGCTAAATTTCATCCAATGACTTTAGAACCTCCAATAACCAAAGTATGTCCATAAAAATGTGTAGATAGTTGTGGATATTTTGTGTGTGTAATCTTTAATATTACTCTGACATGCATCAATTATTGCTTATTAATATTTATCTATGTTTATTTTTTTACTTAAATGGAATTTTCAGTCAATTCTAAATAATTGAAACATTTCTGTCAATTATTTTAAAACTAAAAATATTTTTACAAATTTTAATAATTTGATTCTATCTGTGATATTTGTACATAATATAAAAGAAATATATGAAATATTATAATTTTGTTTTAAATCGAAAAATTAAATCTTAATCAATTTATAATTGTTTAAAAATTTTATAGAAAAAATTCTCCTCTTGAATATTACATTTGAAAACTTCTGTAATCAACAGTTATAATTTTTGTGATGGATAGGAAACGAGCTAGTATAATTCGTGAACAATTTGCAATTGTACAATTATGCTCTTATGTTAATATTATTCGATTTTTGTATACAGTGTAGAGATCTTAAAACGTTAAGGCATTGTTCAAATTTTAAAGCAATTATGAAATCAGAATAATAATAAAATATATTTAAAAGCAAAAATTATACAGAATCAATGGTATGACAGATAGATAGATTTTCTGCTATGAGGAAATACACAGCAAGTAAAGTTAATATAACATAAGACTCCATTAAAAACATATTAGAATCAATTTAAAAAACTATCGAGAATACTTTAATTTTTTAATTTTATTTGTTTCTAAATGAAACATATTGAAACAAAAAGTCCTGTAAAATATAATCTTTATATTTGTTAGGAGATAAAAATCTTCATGGGTATTACAGTCAATTTATTATTGCAAAAGTTTCATCTATTGATTTTTTTTTTTTTTTTTTACCATTACATACTGGGAGAAAAAAATATATATTGCATGCAACGTCCTAAAACCTGCATTGTAAAATTCTAAAGTTTGTTTGATGTGATTCTCAGTTTATAGGCATGGAATTAGAGTACTAAAAAATGTAAAATACATGGTATTCTTTTATAATGTTTATTTATTTATTAAATTGTTTTAGGTTATTAACATGATTTTGGCAACTCAAGAACATAGCCCTCTGTTTGTTGTGCAAGCACTAGATCGTGTTTTGGACATTTTAAGAAGTACAGACATATATTCTCCACAGTTTACTGGTATACGACAAAATCATGCTGACGATTCAGTTGCTTCTGATCTGTTTAGTGGTCTAATATCAGTAAGTTTAATCTATGTTACAATATTTAATAAATTTATTTGTTATTTCAAATAGCCTTAATAAATGACACTATTTATTTTAATAACACTGAATTTAAAAATATTTTTATTCTTTCAATTCTGACTATGATTATTTCTAAAAATGAAAGCAGTATATTCTGACATTTTAAGGTATGTTGTTTAAATGAAAATAAACTATATAATTTTTTTTTTTTTTTTTGTTATTTACACTTTATTTTCATACTAATATGAATAATTGATAAGTAATCGTTTTTCTTATTTTCATTGCCTAATTATTAAAAAAGTTAATTAAAAAACAAAATGAATTAGTTATCTCTTGAAATAAAATGTTATTTATGAAAATAGATGAAATATAAAATAAATAATAATAATAAAATTATGTAATCTGTTGAACACTTTTTTTTACCAAGTTAAAAAATTTAAAATGTATTTTTCTTTTAATTAGAACAGTAAACAAGTTATAAGAAGATTTTCTCATGAAGCCTTTAAAGGTAAAAACTTTAAAGCTGAATAAAAAAATGTTCGTATTTAATATCATTTAAAGAATATTAATATATATGAAACACAGCTTCAAAATCTGTTTTAGGAGTACCAAGTTCTGGAGCAGTAGCTCAGCTTCCACTCACACCATCAGCTGTACCAACTCTTGCAAATGCACCAGAAAAAGTCAAGGAACTCTTAGAAGATGTTAAAGAATGGCATTGTGATATTATTCAGTTAGAAAAGATATCTGAGAAAAGGTAAAACTAAAGCTGCTATTTTCTTGCCTATTTTATATAGAATGTCACAAAAATATTTTTCAAAAATTTGAAGGCAGGTATAGGGGATTGAATTAAGCATATTTTATAATTAAATGTGTGAGGAGAAATGTCACATGAAATTGCTAGCACATAAGGAATATATATATTACAAATAAATGAGAAAGACAATGTCAAAAAGAGCAAACATTTATTGATTAACTTTTACAATAAGTGCTGGAAATAGTGACCTCCCATCAATAATAGATTTACATCAGTAAAGCATGGGTTAGCAACACATTAACAAGGATGCCAGACATATCACATATTTTCTGCAGCAACTGGCTATTATATCTACATCGGACAATGAGATTTTCATATATCGGGCTTTTTGCTTTGAGAAGAAGAAATCCATGCATTTCAGATCAAGTAATCGTTATTTCCAAGGAATAGTTCCACCCTGTCCAATCCGATATAAACCATAAATATTGTTGAAGTAATTTCTGCTAAAATGAGCTGATATTCCATCAGGCTTCCATTTATGTGCAAAAAAGCTGATAAAACACTGGAAAAGAATTTTGGCAAAATATCAATTGAACAGTTGCTTCATTTCTGTTCACTGCCCTGTAAGAAGAATGCATAATGCATGTTGACGAGCTCCAAATTCTCAGTATATATTACTCAAAATCTGAGCAGAAAATGATAATTAATGCTAGTAAATCATTTACAGTTGCAATCTAAACAATGCCCTCTACCACCTCAATGTAAAGATATCTGCGTTTCCATTGCAAAACTGCATATTTCAGTTCTCTCTACTGGCCTCTGAGCTAATGAATTAATTAACTTGAACTATATTAACACATATAAAAAGTTGCTGTAGTATATTAATTAATAATGGAAAGTATCATTATTTATTTGTAAATATGAATTAGAGAGCTAAAAACTTCATGTAGCATAGCAAATGTAATTTATACTTATATTAGTTACATACTTAATTTTTCATGAAGACAGAGATTCTTTTTTTTTCTCACATCATATTCTAATGACAAGAAAAAATTGAGTTTTTTAATTGGTATGTTTACTGTCATATGTTTTTCAAAAATTGAGCATGAAGTTCAATAATGATTGAACCATATAAACATAATAGTACCATTAATATCAGAAGGCTTTCCAGGAATCAATGTGAAAAAAAAATAATAAAGATTTACAATTGACATTAAATTATCTCATTAGACAAGCAATAAAACATACATTGCTATGATTTTCACATTGCTGGTATTGGATTGTATATTGATTGGTTTCAGCATTCTTTCATGTAGTTGGCATATTATATTATCAGATTACATCAATAAATCATGATAACTAAATGTCACTATTCATGTTTAAACAGCTATATTTTACAATAATAAATTGTTTATTCATTTACTAAATTTCTTCATATTTTAAATTATTTCTTCTCATCTAATATAATAAATTGTTTTTTTCATTCTAGTTATTTTATATAATATTGAAATTTGAATATATTCTATATTCTTTTTAGTTTTCCCAATAGTAAAATTTTATTTAATGTTTTCGTACTATTGGCCTGTAAATTTCAAGAATATTTTCCAAGTTTTAAATATGTTGCCAATAAGCTTTTATAATATAAATTTACTTTTGTCATGTACTTTCTTTTTTTTTTTCCTTTAATGTTGAGCATTTAAATTTGCACACTTTGCATTAAGAAAAATTTGAACTTCAAGATGCTTTATAACATTTTGGTATCAATATTAACTTCAACTAAATTAGAATTTATGTAAAATCGAATAAGTTTACTAGTATGAATATAATGTAGATGTGATAAATTACATTACTAACAGTCATAAATGGATGCTTACAATTGCTTTTTAGGGAAAATACATATTAAAAGTACATAATACTAGTATTATAATTTATATAACTTAGTATATATAGTTGTATAGTATAAATAATAATACTAGTACATAATACTACTATTATTATTATTATTTCAATCATACAAGCTCAAATTAAGAAAATTATTTTATAATTTGAATTCTTATTGTATTCATTTTTCCAATAAATAGATTAGCTAGCCACTCTGATTATTTATCATCTCTGTGTTTATTGACTTTCATACTTACTGGATTTAACACAACAATTAAACATTTATTTACATGATTTGCAATTTATTATATTATTTATTTGTAAAATTTTAATTATTATTTGGATTTGTCATATTTATTATATCACTCTTCAATTCCTCTTCTAGAAATCTTGCATTTTTATTAATTCATATATTGTTAGATAGATTATACAAACAGATATTACATTTATTTTGTTTAAAGATATCGAAAATTTATAACACCTAATTATGGTATGACATGACATTTTAGTATTCTATAAACATATTTTAAGAACACTTTATGATTTCTTTGGTGGATTTTGGTTGCTAATACATTTTTTTTGTAGATACACCTTTTAAATCTTTATGGAATTTTTAAATATTTTATTTGTGTCTATTTATAATTTTCAGGCCACTTATTTGGGTTGGAATGGCAATATTTGCTAGTTTTAATGCTTGCAATCTTCTGAACTGTGATGAAAGCGTACTTCGTAATTGGTTATCTATGATTGAATCTAATTATCACTCAAATACATATCACAATTCTACACATGCAGCTGATGTGTTACAAGCTACTGCCTATTTTCTGCAGAAACCTAGATTAAAGGTATGTGTTGCTGTAATGTTTTTTTTATAATGTGTTTTATGTAGTTTAAATTCATGAACTTAAAAGTTTTATACCTTTAGTTTCTTAGTTTTCATAATTTGTTCCCCATATAACTATATGATTTCATTTTGTAGTGAAAAAAATTATAATTTTCTTCAAAAAAAAATTGCATTTATTCCTAATTATACATATTTCAAGTCTTTATTTTAACTTTTGATGAATTTGATTTATAAAATAATAAACTTTAATTAACTTAAAGGAAAATATACTTCATTCAGAAGTGAAAAAATGCAAGATAAATGTGAAGCTCATAAAAGGTTTTTTGTGTTAACATGTTTTATCATTAATTTTTAATGTAACTTGAATTTGTTAAGGTGTTATGAAAGGTTAAATTGGCTTGTAACCATAATTAGCATTGATAGTTAAATTAACACCACTAATTTTTAATAAAAATATTTTGTAGTTTCTTTTAAATGTGCTAACTACACCTTGAAATTATGTTGTTGTTTTTTAATATATTTACAAATTTTGATGACAAATTTAACAATTTTATTAATTTAGAAATAAAATTTATAATGTTGCTATCACGAAATCCCCAAGTTAATATTACTTGGATCATAAAAGCTTCGAGACTTTTGATATAAAAATACTCAACTGCTGCAAATTGAAGTTCGTCCAGTTGGCAGTCAGTTTGAACTTTAACCTCTTGGATACATTTAATGACTGAGTTTCATCAGGCATTTGTTTTGCCAAAGTTCGGATGAAGATGATTCATCATTCAAACTAGGACAAAATTAAACATATACATTTTTGTTCATGGCAAGAGTGATTTGTAACTGTTGAAAGAAGACATTTCTTCCAGTGCTTGACTGAAATTTGTTTGTGATAGATTGCCCCAAAATATCAGAAATAAGTAATATATTTTACAAAGTTGGAAACGAAAGTTTTAATGAAAGAGGAAACTTTAAGAAATATGATGATTATATCTATAGTGAACTGCATGATGAAAATTTTGACTCTTTAACAAACTAGAAAGTGATGATGACAGTGAAATATTACTAAGATTTCAAAGATGCTCCAGATGCTTATCGAGCAGTTATATTGAATGTTTTAATGAAGAATTGCCAGGGTAAAGGATTTAAAAGTTAAAAAGAAAATCTTTCTGATGTAAAACAATTTTCGCAATGCCTGGATTAATTTCTATGTGTTTGAGCAGGCTAGGTGATAATCCTAAAGCTTTAGATGTTTGAGCTTACTACTTTATCATCATTCATAGTGAAAAATAATTTATTTTTAACTTAAAATGTGTTTTAAGAAAATGTGTCATTGCTTACTTAAAATAACTCCTGTGTGTAATCAAAAGCTTTTTAAGCATAAAACAATTTCTAAATTATCAAATTTTTATGGGCATACACAGAAAATGTTTTAATTTGTCATGAGGGTGTACCTAACTTAAATGGGTAAACAATCAACAATTTCCATTTCTCTAATTTGAAGTTCTGTCCATAGTGGCAATAAGAAAAATAAATTCAAGAAATTAAAACTCTTTGTAAAATAGCTTATCCAGAACAGTCATCAGCCTTTTCTAACAAAACAATATAGTAACCAAATTAAACCAACTTCTTCTCCAAAAATTGTTCCATTTGTATATTTAGTATCCATAATGACTGACAGCAATATTGGAATCATATGACCACCACTATAATGTCAGGCATAGCCAAAGCCAAACCAAAGATATGCTAGTTTGTTACATCTGTGAAATTTGTATCTACACCATGGACATCATTTCGGGCTAAAAGTCCTTTTTGAGATATACCCAAAAGCAAATCTAAATTCAAAAAACTATTTAATTGAAAAAATATCATACAAGTAAAGAGAAAGAAAATCCAAAGATATTGTAAATAGAAAAGACTCAAAAGCCATCGGCTACAGCTGAAAAACAACATCAAAATTATAAACTACATCAGTATCAGAAAAAGATTACTCATTTCCTTATAATGGGGATGCGACTTTTAACGATATGAACTCTGGTTGCAGAGTTGGAACATGCAATTTGCTGGGAGTTTAGAATTTTTATTTGTTGCATTTTCTCGTTTGCATTATTTCGCAACTTTTATTCCATAATCTACGTGTGAAATGTATTTTAATTGATTTCTATTAGTTAGAATCTTAATATTTATATTCAATATTACAAATCACACCATAGCCAAAATTCACTCTTGTGCTATAAAACAACACCAACCAACTATATCGTTTTTTAGAAATTATTTACTATAATTATTTATATAATTTTACTTTTTATAATAAATACTAATGCATATTTTTATATAACATTAGGCTATTTTTGATCCAATTGATGAAATAGTCTCACTCGTTGCTGCTGCTATTCATGATGTTGATCATCCTGGAAAAACAGTGCATTTTTGTGCAATACAGGAAGCGAACTAGCTATTTTATACAATGATTTGTAAGTATTCAAATGCTTCTATTCTGTTTTCTTAAAATATTCATTCTTCTGTAGAATTTTATAAATATATTGTAGAATATCTTCTTAATTGGCTCAACAAAGCTGAAATGTCGTCGAACAAGCTAAATTTCAAGACAGATGTTTTTTTTTTTATGGGTTGAGGTTGTCAGCCCTTTGCCACACTCCTGTAGAATATCGAAGAAGTAAAAATTAATTTTAATATAATAACAGTTTGACACATACCTTATCACTTTTAATGGAATCATTGTGTAATTTCATTATTAAAATTAACTTGAAATCAACTGAGTTGCACTACAATTCTGCTAAAATTACATGTAAAACATTACTTTCTTGCATAAACGAGTTTTTATCCCATACATCAAAGCCATAGTAAAAACAACAAAAAACATAGAGATTTGTACATCAATTTTTGTTATCTTCAGGAAAAATCAAGATAAATTATTCAGTTGATTTCCATGTTTCTTTCCCCTTTCGAAATTTTTTTTATTATTATATAAATGAATGAATAAGAAATTATATTAATTTAATGACAAATTATTATTTTTTGTATCTTATTAGACTTTTATCTTAAATTGCATTTTAATTTTATTCAAAATGTACTGTAATTTCATAAAACCATGTTTCTATATTTTAATATATAAAAAGAAATTACTCATATAACTATTTAAATTTATAATACATTTCAATGCACTTGTTTTTCAATAGATCTGTCCTTGAAAGCCACCATGCAGCATTGGCCTTCAAGCTCACTATCTCTAATGAAAAAGTGAATATATTCCAAAATTTGAATAAAGACTCATACAAAGAAATGAGACGTTCAATAATTGATATGGTCCTGGCCACAGAAATGACTAAACACTTTGAACATTTGTCGAAATTTGTTAATGTTTTCACCAAATCTGTTGAAGCTGAGGAAGATGAAACTGTAAGTTTTCATACTGAAAATCTTATACTTTTAAAAACGTTATTTCAGTTTTTTTTATATTTAAAATAATTTTAATTTCAGTAAAAAGCTTAATAAAGTACCTTTGTTATTTCCTTATCAAATTTGTTTTAAATTGCATATCTTTTTCTAAAAATAAACACAGAAAATTGCAGTTTTACTCCTATGTTAAATTTTAACAAATATTTAAATTTTTGAAGTATATGTTTTTAAAAAATATTAGCATGTTATAAATAGAGTAACCATTGAAAAATAAGAGTTTGTATTAAGCAAATTATTTTTAATGAACTATTGTTATGTTACTAATGTAATTAGGTACCCCAAAAAATTGTTTATTACCATTAATTAATAATTAACATTAGCAATTACTGTCCCAAATTTTCTGGAATAATTTTTTCATTGTGCATATCTCTTTAAGTAATTTTGAGGTATCAATTAAAACTTGAATCAACAGCATATTAAATATCATTAATTTATCAGAGAATTAAAAAAAGTTCAATAATTCAAAAGTTTATTCGTCAGACTTTTAGGTTTTTATTTGAATTATAAATTTATTAAATGAAAAAAAAAAATATGAGATAAGAATTTAAATGCAAAATGTATTTTTAATTAATATTAGTATGTATATACTAATATTAATTAAAAATGTTTTTTGTTTATATTTCTTCATTAAATACGAAATTATGTAATTACTTGCTCTATACAATAAATAATAATAAAATTACATTATTGTGTTAGTAACAATTTTCATACTCTACACTTATCTAATAAATTTTATATAATTATTTTCAGTTGTTATTGTTGTTTATTATTGGTAATTTTCACTTACTTAAATATATGAAATTATTTTAGCATTAGAGTAGTTTTTTATAATGAAGTTACAATGTTTATTATGTGATTGAATTATTAGTACTGATTTCTTATTGTTTTTTAATTTGGTAGTATTTTAAAATTTGTCTTATTTCTTTTTATGCTTTTTAATTTTTTTTTTTTTTTTTTTTTTTGAAAATTTTAGCAAAATTATTAATTTATTTGTCGCATATTATTTATTTTAAATACTTTTTAACTATATACTTGTAATTATTCATAATTATATAAGTATTTATAATTATGTTATTATTATTTAAAATTATAAATAAATCAAGCAATTTTTTTAAAATGTGTTTATTTTTATGTTTGCTTGCTTAAATTTCAGACTGAACAGTCGTCACCAGATCTATCCGCTATGTCTACTCCAGAAAATATTGTTCTTGTCAAACGTATTTTGATAAAATGTGCTGATGTTTCCAATCCAGCCAGACCACTTAATTCATGTAAAGAATGGGCTTCACGAATTGCAGAAGAATATATGGCGCAGGTACATTATTTTCTATTTTTTTTCCCCTCAAAAATTACTTTGTCTTTTCAAGATTCATAATATTAACATTTTTTTTGAAATATACATTTTTATTTAAAAATATTGCAAAAAAGTATTAATATGTAACAACCAGTTTGTGTTGAGAAAACAAGATATTTCTGTTTTTGTTTAAATTTGTAAATAATTTAAAGGGAAACATATTTTCAATAGTTGAAATGCATTTTTTTTTTCCACCATTTGACTAGTCATAAGTCTTTTTATGGAATATTAATGAAATTTTATCAGATTATGTGGCATTCAAAACTGTTGAATATAAATGAAAATTGTTCAAAAATATTATTTACTCCTCAAAATAAGATTTTAATTAATATTGGTTCAGTTTGGTGTAGTCAGTGTAAAAAATCATTACTCCATGAAGATAAAATTTTGATTGTATTTTCTAAACATCATATTTTAGCTATTAAACTATCTTAATGTGTTTTATTGCATTTATTTTTTTAAATAAGAATAGTTCATGAAGAAAAATTATTATAGTTTTGTACTGTGATTTCTTATTCTAAATTTTTTGGCATTTTATTTTATTAAAAAATGATTTAATTTAAATGTATTTTTCAAATTAAATTTGCAGAAAATTCAATCTAAAATTTGTAGTTACTGTAGTTTACAATTTTGAATGCAAATGTGCATGCATTGTGCTATACAAGTTTTGTGGGATAGAATTCCATGCCTGTTGCTCTTAGTATGGGAAATCTGCAATGGTTCAAAATGGCAATGTCCCAATATTTTTAAATACAAATTACTCTTTCAATTTAATTATTATTTTTGAATTTATAAAATGAAAAATGTTAAGTTTTCTTTGGTAAAGTATTTTTATTAAAAATGTTTCGATTAAAATTCAGTAATAATTGTTAGGAATAAGAATTTTGTCTAATCTTAAAATTAAGATATTTTGTATGTTTATTTATTGCATAAATGTATAAGAAATTCCATTTAACATAAATTCTTTGTTAATATCAATATTTCATGTGCATGTATTTTAAGAAATTATCGACAGTTTTCATATTCATTAAAGTAGTTAATATATATTGTTGAAAATTTATTCATTTAAAATCATGATATTTATATTTAATTTATATTTAATTAAATCAGATGCTATATTATTTTTACAAACTGTATTTAAAGTCTTACTGATTTTTTTTTCATAGACTGATGAAGAAAAGAGTAAAGATCTTCCAATAGTTATGCCAGCATTTGACCGCACAAAATGCAGCATTCCTAAATCTCAAATGGGTTTCATTGATTACTTTGTTAATGATATGTTTGATGCTTGGGATGGTGAGTATGCTTTTAATATTTTTTTTTTTTGTTCCAGTCAAGTATATCATTATTGCTTTTCATAAAATTTTAAATATAATTTGTAGAAATAAAAAAAATAACATCTTCCATATTTATTGATATAGTGTTAATACGTATATATAAACAAGAAATGTGATATAACATTATACATAAATATTTAAATAAAATGTATGGTTTTATGAAAATATAATGAAATATATTTTAAATTGATATAATTTATTGAAAAGTCATGAGATAAAATGATGATTATTTATTACAATTAATAAAATAATAAATTTATTTTTTCATACAAATATGTGATATATTTATATATGTTTAATAGAGGTTTTAAAATATTTGCCTTTTCATCAGTTCTTATGGGTTTCTGTTCTGAAAATCTTTTTCCAGGGATTTTCGAGATATTTGAGTTTATTTTAAGTACTTCCTTTATTTAAAAAAAAAAAAACTTTTTAATTTTAATTTTAGAATTAATTTTTTATTTAAATTTATTTCCTTAGAAGTTGGGGAATTGGAAAAAATTAACTTGAGGATACATTCACAATCTCCTTGATAATAATCATATAAGTTAGATAGATGCAAGATTACCTTCCTTCTGAAGGAAGTTCAATGCTGTAAAATTTTAATGATGAGGTTTTTTGTAAGTTGGTAGTAGATGGTTCATTACAGTCAGCAATCGCTGTTGCTTTAACTATCAGTCATCGTAGTTTGAATTTTATCTCAATTAATTTGATTTTTATTATATTGGTTTAATAATCCAAATTTGCAACTTTTACACATCTTTTTTGCACTTCAAAATCATCTTTTTTTCAAATCAAATTCACCCCTCTCAAAATTAGAGTTTCATTTGTATGTTAATACTTTATATATATATATGTATGTTTATAAAGATGCATATGCATATGTACGTCTAAATATATATTTCTCTATGAACAGCAATGTATTGGTAAGGGTAAAGATGTATAAATATGCATGTGTTTATCTGTATTTTATTTTTCAATAAGTATGATTATGTATTCACCCTCAGCTACATGTCTATATTTATTTAGTATTGTGTGTAGATATATGTAAATGTTTGCACATGTATGTGTATGTATACCACGTTGCATGTATATGCATCTTTATTCATGTGTGTGTGTGTGTGTGTATATATATATGCAAATTTAAATATATGCATATTTATTTATACGTGTGAATACATGTATATACAAAATGAGCTCAATGTCTGGTTCTGCTTATAAACATTTATTGATGCTTATAAATGTTTATTTAACATTGACATGTTAAAATATGTAACATGTACATAAATGTTTATAAGTTAACATTTTGACATGTTAAATGCATGCATTATTAAATGCATGTCTATTTCATGTAAGCACTAAATATGTGTAATAAGACCACATACTTTAGTAGATTTCAATGTATGCTCCCTTGGTAGTTGGGAAGTGATATTCTAGTTCTCACCAAGTATTCTTGTGGTCTGGACCAATTTTTATAGCATCTTTTATCCAAGTGCCTTCAGTTCTTCAGTGTGAGAAACTAGTGTGGCAAAGACTCTGTCCTTGATAACCTAAAAGAAAAGAGGGTGGGGAGGTTATGATATTGATCTTTTCCAATCCACAGGTCTAAAGATTTTTCTTTTAGAAACTCACGAACTAAGGAATTTCAGTGCTTCATCTTTCTGATAAATAATCAATAGTTGAAATTCTTTTGAGGTGTAATGAACAGTTCAAATTAGTTTAAGTAAAAATTAAGAAAGATTTTTTTCCCCATGAAGAAACATTGGATTGCTGAAACATTTGGATTCTCTGATTTCCCAGATATGAACATTGTTTACTTAACTGTCTGCAAGCATGAAAGGTTTATTTACTGGAAAACAAATGCTAGTTAATAAATCATTTTCGACATCAATACTGTTCAGAATTTCAATTGCGAATTCTGCATGTTTCAGGTTGCAGGGTTTGAATGATTTGCATTTTATAAGCATGCAACATTAGCCTTCTATAAAGAATTTTAACCACAGTTGTTTTCTGTATTTGCAGTGTGTGTGATGTATTGCGAGTTGATTTTGTTGGACTTCACTAATACGAATTCCAGACACTTTCCATATTTGCTTTATTCACACAGGCATGCTATTTTTAAGATAAAAAAAAACATGCCTAATTGTATTTACATTTCATACCATTAGTTTACGGCCTTTGTTTCAAAAGAATGATTCATAACAACATAATGAACTTTGAACATAAATGAGAAATTTTGTTTCATTAACCAAAGTGCACATTACGTTTTTCTTTCGTTGACTCCATTCGGGCAAAAATGATATGCTTAAAATTTTACCATTTATTTAAATCTTGACATAGTAGAGATGCTATTTATTGTGATAAAAAAATTGTTAAAAGTGAACTATCTAATGATATCAAAATTACATTATTACATTCAACGATTATTTTATAATACATTTTTGTAATCAGGGTAAGACTTTGTGCTCTCATGCTTGTTTGTATGATGTATGCATGCATGAATACATATGTGTATCTATGCATGTAAATTTGTGTGCATGTTTGTATATTCCATTGTGCTCAAAAAACAGTACTGGAACTTCTAAATATAATAGAAAAAGTTTTTTGGGCTGGTGTTTGGGTTCCACATGAGCTTACAGCTGAAAACCTCCAGCAACAAGCAATTGTTTACACATCACTAGTCACAAATACTTGCTACTTTACAAATACTTTACTAGTGAATACTTTATGCAAATGTTACTCAAAAAAGACAAAAGTTAAGCTGAAAAGAAAATCCTGTTCCCACTGCAAAACCAGGATTGCATCCAAAGATGGTTTGGCTTTACATTTGATGGGATATGGAAGAGATGGTTTATTTTTAATTACTTCACAGTAACCAAACTATCACTTCAGTCATCTACCATCGACAATTAGAGAATTTAAAATGGACTTTATTCATTAAATGTCCTGTATTACTCTATAAATAAGGTGTGATTTTTTGACACGATAGTACTCAACATCACACTGCACAAATGATTTAACAAAAGCTGAAACAATTTGTATGGGAATATCTACCCATCAACCTTATAGTCCAGACATAGTCTCATCATATTATTATATGTTTGTCTCTGCAGCATTTTCTTGTTGGCAAAAATTTCAGTAATAAACAGGAGCTCTAAAATTCTCTAAATGATTATTTTGCTGCAAAACCTAAAAATGTTCCAAGATGGAATAAAAAATTCCTGAAAATGGTTCATTGTCATAAAAAAAAAATGATAAAGAATATATTAATGATTAAATATGTGTAATAATAAATATTTTTCTACTTTCAAAATTGTCTATTTAAAACCTATATTACTTTCCATTCAAATTTACAATAATACCCTAAATTAATATTTTAAAGTGTATCTAAAAATTTGGAAACCAGATCTACTTTCATTTGAAAAGAATGTATTCTATGAACATCCTAATTAAAAGATTTGGTATTTCTTGTAATTTAATGCATTTAAACTTCATATAAAAATTTTATATAAAATTGACAATTGAACATTTTAAAATTTTTTTTTATTTATAATGTTAATTATATTTCAGCATTTTGTGATGTACCTGAGTTGATTGATAATATTAAGATAAACTATGAATATTGGAAGCAGGAAGAAATCCAGAGGCAAAATAATATAGAAGCTCAAGAAAGCACTTCAAGCAATTAAACTATATGTTTGTACAGATTTAAATGTCATATTGTGTATTCACAAAATCCTGAGAAAGGCTGTGCTTTTAGTGTCATTTTTTCCCTTTAAAAATTCATAAAATGTTCATAAAATAAGCTCAAGTGTTTTTTCATAATAACTGAACATAGCTTTGCATCCATTTTAAAAATATGTAAGAAAATATTATGATATTTAAAATCAATTTGAAGAGGTATCAGGAGATATAAATTTCTTAATTGAGCAAAACATTTTTAAATAGAAAAATTATTTATCTCACATACATTTTTATCAATATTGGAGATTTCAAAAAAGTTTCTCAAGTGAGAATTCTGATTTTCTTGATTGAAATTAGGTTTTTGTAGTTTTATTAAATGTTTAAATCTTTCTCTACTAATTTGATTTAAATACTTTATTTTTATTGGTTTTATTTTCTTTTAGTTCCATTGCCCATTTCTAATCATTTATTTATTAATGGATTTTTCATAGTGCATTTGTTTTGATATTATGTAAAATTTCCAAGTGCATCTATCATTTTGTTTTTAGAAAATAAATAAAACTTATTTTTGTAATCGGATTATTTTTAATGGTTGATCAGTTGATGAATTAAAAAAAAAAAAAAAAAATACTGACTTTCATAAATTAAAATATATGGAGTTCATAGAATTTGAATTTCTTATATCATTTCTTCAATTTATTATTTAAAATATAATAATTTATTTATAATTTAATGTATCTATTTCTTTTTATATTTTATAATATTTAAAAAATAATAAAGTTATAAAGAAAATATGACTTTCTATTAACACTGCTTTTGCATATATAAAAATGTTTGATCTATTCTAGTGTTTAAATCTACAAAGATATTTCAAATAAATCACTTAATATTTATTTACACTTTGGAAAATATTGTTTTCTTAAATTTAATTTCATAATAGAAAGTTTTCTAATTAAAGATAATAGACAAGGATTAGTTAACTTTTTAAAGATAATAAAATGATTCATCATGAATTTGTATATTTTATTTTATAATATTACATAGAAGTTGTTTTACTTTGAATATTATTTGAAATCAATGTTATTTAATAGTTAGATTTTATTTATCCTTATTAGTTAGCAATGCTTTATGTATATAGTATATATGCTTATATTCTAGAGTTTATTTTTATCATAACCATTTAATAATCGTCTTTATTAATGATATGTACATATTTCAAAATTTATCATTAAATATTTTTATGTTCAGTTTCTCTTTTAAAGTGCCAGATATGTTTACATTAATATTTAGCTCATACACAAAGTTATGGTACAATTGTTAAAAAAAAATTATCTCTGAATATAGCAAAGGTTTTCATCAACTCATCAAAAGATATGTTTTCTTTGATTAATTTTCGACAAAAGGATGAATGAATTAAAAATGTTTCTTATTTAAACATGATATGAAAAATTTTATTTCTTAAAAATTTAACCTAAGTTCTTTTATATAAGAAGCAGATGTTTTGTATCTAGGCATTTTATTTATTTTCTTTCATAATATTTGTGACTTGTAAAGAATTTATGATGAAAATTCCCTCTAGTCCTTCATGTTTAATTTGAAATATATATATGTGGATTAATTTTGAATAAAATATTGTCTTTCATGTATAAATGATTATGCATGTAAGTTTTTCTCCTGTTATGTAGTGTGAAAATTGTTGTAGTTGTGGAGCAACTATTAATTCATCAAAGTCATGCTATTTGTTCGTTGACAGTTAGCAAAAAAATGATGTAGTATTTAAGAAAAATCTTTCCGTAAATAATATATGTAAGTAAGCTGTGGACATTATTGAAAAGTGTATACAAATATTGAGCACCTCATGTAGTTTATCAAAATCAATTTCACTCAAGAAAGATGTATTTGCTGTTATCTCTATGTACATGAATATATCGTTGCCATTGAGTGTCTAAGTTATATCACTCTGTGCTTTGAAATTTTATAATTGTGGTGTTTTATGTGTTTTAATTTTATAATGCAGTCCACAGTAGTAATTTAAGCAACTGTATACAAAATCACTCAATGTAGTGAAAAATCTTCTACTTTATGCAAAATGTTTACAAATTTTATTTAAGAAAATTACTGTGTTTACCCCTCAAATTAAGTGAGTAGTGAATGTTTTATATTTAGGAATAGCTTGATTTCTGAAAAATATTGTGTGCCAAAATGGTTGATAGTAAAAAATATTTTAAGAGATATAAAATTAATTTGTGACTTGTAAAGTACTAGTTAAGAAATTAATGTGTCTGAGTTAATATTAACATACAATGATAACAGAATATTTTAAAAATTCTATTAATGAGCAGATTTTATATATTTTAGGTAGAAATTTTCAATATATTCTGATAGATGTTCATTTTGAATAGTTTTTATTTGCATATAAAATTTGAAACAATATATGATTTTTTCTTTCTGATTAAAAAAAGCTGATGTAAATAAATTTCTGAATGTTTTGAAATTAAATTATAATTGCAATCAAATCTGTATTAAAATATTTTTTTTAATGAATCAAATTGAAGGTGCTTAAAAAAACTGCTCATATTAAATTTTATGCTTATACTATGAACTTTTGGAATTATACATTTAATATATAAATTTATTTTTGAGCAACAAGCAATTTTAAGTATCTTTGAATATATCTAATATAATAGCAGTATAATTCAAATTGGCTCAATATAGGTTCAACTACAATGATTATTTACTTAGTATTAAGTGAAAGGAGCACTTTCCACAACTACCATCATGAAATAAGTGTTTCCTTACAAATTTTCATAGATTTGATTAATGCTTACAGATAAAATATTAAAAGATGATACTAATTTTGTATTTATTTTAATTTGGCAACTACTGTAGATTATTTTATGCCATCATGCTTATTCATACAGTATACATGTGTAAATCAGAAATAGTTATTTGGATTAAAAAATGTTGTGTAAAAATAAATATTGATGTGAATGCACTGCACAAAACCCAAGAACCCTGCAAAGTGTATGTATCTTGTCATTTGTGAACTTCATTATGTAGATGTGTGTTCATTGGAAATATATGTCTGTGTACAAATTTGTATGAAATATCCCACAAGCCATATCCAGAAGCTGTCATTTTATTATTGCAGTACAAATATTAATCATGATGTCATTTATAAGTTAGTTTTTTTCTTTGTAGTTTTGTGTTTGAAAAGGTTGTTTTGAGATTTTAAATAAAAGTTGTTTAATGGTTGCATGATTATTACTGTGCTTCCTTGTTTTTTTTTTACATTGCATTAGTTAAACATCTTTTTAATTACATTTCTCAAAAAATTATTGAAAAATAATTTTTTATACATAAACATAACTCTGAATCTAAACTATGGCGTAATAAAATCGGTGTATATTGAGTAATAAAATCATTTAGAGATAGAATATACTCGTTGCTAAGTTTATTAACATAATGTTAACTATATAGCTTATACTCATTTTAATTTAATAAATATTTTTTTTAAATGCTCTCTAGAGCTAAGGTTGCATTTGGGAGCTTCATCTGGCTTTTTTGTGCATTCTTTGGTGACATGAGTCCAGCGCATTTCAGGCATCAAGAGTCTCTTGTACAGAATTTGCTACAATGATAGAATTCTCGACATTTATAGCATTGGCTGGGTCCATTTCCTTTTCTTGATCCTAAAGTAATATAAAACAGACAGGTCGAAAAATTTTTTTTGTTTTGTTCATTTTTCGGTAGGACAACTAGGTAGAGAGGTAAGTTGCCAGTGCCAGCACGATTATGAAGTGGAGTGATAAAGTCAGGATGAAAGTTGAGAATTTGGAGTTCCTGCATGATGACATCAGTTGGGAGATCTGTAGGCACTCCACGAATAACAATTTTAAGTTGCTTTTCTTGAGACAGTTCAAATGTATTACTTTTTAGTTTCAGGTGGTCAATTTGCTTGCATATGTGTCTGTAGTTATCTGGTGTGGTAGGAAATACAATTAATTTGCCTCCAGAAAGGCGACCATCAATTTTTGAATTAGTAATCTGTTTGAAGTTCTCAAGAATTTTGAATGTTGTCAATTATTATTGATATTAATATAATATTGTCAATATTCAGTAGTAGTGGAGGGTGCAGAAAAAGAAGGAGCAATGTTTTAGTGATTAGCGGGATCAGTGTCCATACTGTTTTCGTCCAGATATAGTTTATTAACGTTCTGAGAAATTTCTTCAATTTTAGCAGGAGGTGTGTTGTTTTCTGAATCATTAGAATCAAGATTTTCATCGAGGTTATGGCAAGCAAATTTAGAAGATAACCTGATGACAATAGGATTATTAGTAATAGGCCGTTTGGCTAAACCTTTTTTTTTTTTCTGCTTTTTGTGTGAGCTTAATTTTTTTCTTTTTAACAAGAGTAGTTGCAGTGTTGTTGGAGTCATTGAGTTTTTACCAAGATGAGACTCATTTCCTTCTGTAGATTTTTGCTGATGATATTGGAAAGCTGAAGCTCTAGAAAAAGGTCTGAGTTAGGAATTTGCGGCTCGATTTTTAAACAGTTTTCAATATTGTTGAGATGATCATTGAGATTTTCACATTCGATGTATGTTGAAAAATTGCTGATGATAGTATGAAGTTGATCAATTTCCTGAACAAAAATAAAAGGCGGTCGGGTTGGTATTGATGTCAATCATATGAAGCATACTACCAGGAATGATTGAATGGTCGTTAGAGGAGAGAGACATGATTATATTGTTGGAGAAAACGAATCTCCTTCAACAACAGCCATAATAGAAGTGAAAATAAACAAAACCTAGCATTTAGAAACACCTTTGACAGTTACAGATAACAAGAATGTACTTAACTGAGTACTCTTAGCTTAAAAAGCCCGAACTATCTAGCGCCAAAGAGGAGAAACGCTAGTACACAAACTAGTAATCACTTGTAATTTTTTTAAATCTCGCTATAGTTAAAAAAAAAAAAAATTGTTCTCTTGTACAATTTACGATATAGTAAATAATACAAAATTATAATGAGTTGTTTTTATGTAATGACCAATTAAGAAGCAAATTGGCGTACATAATGAAATGAAACCTTTAATAGTAATTTATGATATAAGATTTATCTTTTAAACTTAAGTTTGACGTATATAGATAATTTACATAATGAAATTAGCATCTTAATTATGATTAATGAATTTTATGCTGTAATTTTTGCACTGACAATTGCGGATTAAGTTTACTAGCCGAAATTATCAGCAGTGACTTCAATTGCTCATCTTGGATCTGTTTTTATTTTTTATTTGTTTATTATATTATTTATTATTGTATATTTTATTTTGGAAAATGTTCTTTCACGCAGATAAGTAGTTTTCGAAAATAGAAAAAAAAAAAAAAAATCTGCGAACAAATTCTTGCATCTGATCAAACTGTGTGAGTGGGAGACTTATAAAATTCCTGCAATGAGCTTAAATATCTTCCTTTAAAAATATTGCTACACTACAAATCAATAATTTCCATCTAAAGTTTTGGAGCAAAGTTTATGTTTTAGCGTTAAAAGGATTTTTCAAAAATCTTGATGTCGTTTGCAATTTCATCGAAATCCAAAAAAAAAAAAAAAAAAAAAAAGATACTTAAATGTATTTTTAAACATTCAGAGCTTTTATTGCAAAATCTACTGGAAATGGAGTTTCAGTTTGCTGACTCTTAAGGCAGGTTTGGCATGTATTAAAATATGCGAAACATTTTTTTGTTCAATTGGGTTGAACAACTATTTTTTTATCGAATGAACTTAAAATGAATATATAAAGTCAGAAAATGGTTTCTCCTTGTAATTTTAAATTAAGATCATTTGCCGTTTTGATATGTTTGTCAATATATATTTATAAATACTTTTTTGTATTAAGGTAAAATTGTTTGTAATTATTATGTAATTCATGAGTTGTGGTGGATATATTTTATGTACGTCCGTTGAAAGGGTGTATTTGATAGTCACTAGCCCTTACCAAATGCGAATCTGATCTATTAAAAAATGACCAATGTCCGGAGGCAACAGCTCTTTTGCCGCAGCTGCGAATGAAAGATAGAACCGGTGGACTGAAAAGGTCATAGGCTGACACATAGATGGCGCTACTAGTATTAAATCCATATGATTTTTAGTTAGCCTTAACCTTCAAAAGACACGTGTATAAATTTGACAACTGTTGCACTATTAGTATGTGAGTTATAGCATTTTTAGTGTTCATCACGTGCAGTCCACTCGGCTGACTGTCGACTGGACTCCGATGTGAAATGATGGAGCCACGTTTCATCCATTGTCACTTATCGACGCAAGCTCCAACCACTGCTTAGAATCATCAATTCGTTGTTGTTTTTGGTCGATTGTGAGCTCGCGCGGCATCCACTTTGAACAGAGCTTTCGCATATCCAAATATTCCTTCACGATATATCTAACACGTTCCTTTGATATCTTTAGGGTCTCAGCTATCTCAATCAATTTCACTTTACGGTTATCAGAAATTATTTTGTGGACTTTTTGATATTTTCGTCGGCAACAGCGTCCTTGAGGCGTCCACTGCGTGCATCGTCCTCGGTGCTCATTTCGCTTCGTTTAAATTTAGCAAACCACTTCTCTATGGTTGATTTTCCTGGTACAAAGTCCGAATAATGTTTATCAAGCCAAGCCTTGGCTTCAATAGTATTTTTTTCGCCAAAAAGCAATGCTTTAATTAACACACGAAATTCCTTTTATCCATTTTTTCAAACTAACAAAAAGTTTCTTCACTAAAAATGCTATAACTCACATACTAACAGTGCAACAGCTGTCAAATTTATACACGTGTCTTTTGAAGGTTAGGGCTAACTAAAAATCATATGGATTTAATACTAGTAGCTCCATCTTACAGGGTTCACTTCCGATTTACTACTGCGTCAAAAAAGTAAGACCAATTTTCAATTTAAAATTCCCAGGGCTTATGGAATTTCAATTTTTTTTTTTTTTTTGATTGCTGGTATTGTCCTTGACATCTGTGCGAAATTTCAAGTCAAAATATTCATTAGTGTTGGAGTTACGCTTAGTTTTGTCAGACGCTAAAACTGATTCCGGCGATTTTTGAAATGTCTGAATTAGCTGAGCACAGAACTTGCATTCAATTTTGTTTGCGGAAACATACAGAATGCTGCAGAAGGCATTCGGTGAGCATTGCTATATCGAAAAGAAATGTTTACTAGTGGTATAAACAGTTCAAGAAGACAGAGAACGCGTTGAATAAGAAGGACCCTCTGACCGACCATCAACCTCAACCGACGAAACTCACGCCCAAAAAATTAAAAGATTTGGTGCTTGCAAACCGTTGATTTACAATTAGAGACCTTGCTGATGATGTTGGAATTTCAAAAGGATCTGTCAATTTCGTTTTGGGCCTCAAACGCCTCAAATCTCGTTTGGTACCGAAAACACTGAATACGCCAGCTCACACTGCATTGATTCTTCGTGGCTTTCGCCAAAAATGAAATCCATATCGTTCCACAATCACCGTATTCACACCATGCGACTTCTGGCTATTCCTAAATTCAAAAGACCACTCCGGGGACACCGTTTTGAGTCGATTGAAGAGATTCAACGTGAATCGCGTGCTTTGAAGACCATCCTTGCCAATGACTTTTTAGCATGCATTGAGGATTGGAAAAAAATTGGCATAAGTGCATTGTGTCCGGAGGAGATTACTTTGAAGGCGATGAAATAAATTTGGAAAATAAATAAAGAGTGTTTGAAAAAAAAAAAATAATTGGTCTTACTTTTTGGGTACAGTAGTATTACTACATTTACTAACTTCATAAATAAAAATAGAAGATACTTTAATTTCTAATAATTAATAATTTTTAATATTTTTTAAATTCTAATATTGCCCACAGGAGACATACCTCCTAAACACCCCGATTTATTCCTAGATTTTACCTACTTGAGGAATTAAATATAGGAGAGAAAGAGCAGTACGGCACTGAATAGCAATTCTCCAAGAACGTATTCTTTAAAGGAGATGAGAAAATCACTTAGATCGGAGATCCTAGTGCCTGCGTCGCCAAGCACCAGTTTAGCTCCAAATTGTCGATGATTAATTCAATAAATTTCAGGGACAAAGTTGGAATCTCAGAGTTTCGGAGAAAAACTCGCGGCTTCTTTGAAATGAAAGCTCCTTTAGCTCTCGAAAGAACTTTTTCCTTCATGTTGGTTCTAATATTTCTTCTATATGGAATTCGAGGAATAGCTACATTCTCTGTTAAGGAATTCGAGGAATCTTTTTGAAAGACTATATTTCAAACCAGTTTTTATCAGTGGTGAAATCAAAGATAATTTTAAAAATTATTGATATTTAAAAAAAAAAAGTTTTATTGACATGTTTAATATAATGACCATTAGACCTTGGTCTTACCAAACAAATGCAACACTAACAAATAATGACTACATTGTTTACAAATAAAATATAGTTTGAAGTTATAAAATTATTTATTAAAATCATCGCATTAACCACAAAAAAAAAAAAAAAAAAAAAAAAAAAAAAAGTTAAGGAAGAAAATATTAAAATGAAAATTACTAACAACATTAAAAAAACTTAAAAAAGAATTGAGAATCTCGTGAGCTCTATCTTTTAATTTTTGTCAGCAGTATAATTAAATCACAACGATTCACCATTTTCTGTCCGTTTCTTTTGCTGTTGACAAATTTGTGATCGTATTAAAGCTACGTTTCTGTAAATATAAAGAGAGGAATACAATTTTAAATTTTTGGATTAAAGCTGATAAACAAGGATAAACCTTATTAATTATCTGTTTTTGTGGACAGAAATATTTGTAGCTGTCAATTTATCGTTGATAAATAGTTTTTAAAAATTTTCTGATCTTTTCCTTCTTGTGATTTCTCCAATCTCTTAGTTTATTTAATGCCATCAAATGTACCTGAGGCTATCATTAAACAAATTTTTATGCAAATCATATGTTATTTATGCAAATTATATGTTATTTACAAACTGTAAACTGCTTATAAGGTGTAGCGGAATGGTATTAAATGGCAATGGAAGATGATTACTTTACTTCAGCTTTTTTTTAAAAAAGAGTTAGAATATTGTTATCATTAAAATTTTTAAGGGTAAAAAATTTTAAGATTGTAAAATTAATTTTGTACTGATCAGTAGGATTAGATTATTTTGTTAATTGGCATGCATTATAGTTCCATTTCTACTCGTACAGAGATTTTCTTCTTTGCTTCATAAGTTTTAATACATAAATTATTTCCTATTTGGTTTCTAGAACCATCAAAAGCTAAATTTTTTTGTTAATCAAAAATTGTTCTGAGTATATAATGATTCTGTTTTCCATGGCCAGATTTTCATGGGCAGCTATAAAAGTGCTACAAATAATTGGGTTCTGCTGTATTTGATGTTCAGTTTTTTTCAAGTGGTTCTGGAATGTCAGGAATTAATTGCTGCTGTGTATTTTATCAGGGATTGCGGTTGATTGAGACAGTTTTAAAAAGAATCGGTCTGCGATGCTACCATCTTTTCAGCTCAATTTCTTGTAGATTGTGGTCATAGTCGCTTCTCTTTTGCTCTTTCAAGCAGTTTTTTTTTTTTTTTTTTGTTAGAGTGAACAGGTTTCATGACTATACCCAGTGAACTGAAAAGATATGCGTCCATCCAAGGTTGTTGTCTGTTTTACATTAATATTTTTTCATTCTTTTCTACTCTTCTACAATTTATAGCGTATCGAAATATTTCTTTAAATATTTTTAAATGCATTTATGATATGATTGACAATGAATTGTCAACCTTTGTACTTGTGAATTAAGTGCAATAAGTGCCAGTTAAAGAAATGCCATATAAAGTGAATAAGTGCCAGTTATTGTACAAGTAGCTAACTTTTGTAATATTCCAAATTACTAAATGAATCTAAAAATTATACTAATAAGGACGCAATGAAGATTATGAAACATTACGCGTTTTAACGAAGAATTCTTTTTACATCAGTTCTATAATATGTAAACGGAAATCATCTATATTTCTCTATATCTATCAAAAATATAACAAAAAAGTGTCTCTCTCTCTCTCTCTCTCTCTCTCTCTATATATATATATATATATGTATATGTTATTCTAACTGAAATTGATTTTCTTAATTGTAAAAAGTATTAAATTCATCGTGTTGAAACTCAATCATCCTTTCATTATAATCTACTTTTTTTTTTTCCTTATCACATTTTTATAAAAGATTCATGCATGATTCATTTCTACAATGTGATAAAGAAAAAAAAGCTTACTAAGCATAATATTTTTATTATTAAAATAAAACAGTATCTAAATAGTATTTTTTAAATTTAATGCAATACTAAATGTACAAAAATAAAATAACAGAAAGACTATTAATGTAAGAAAAACAGGAATGTAATTTCCCACGAATAATGGCAACAAGAAATTCGACCACTTCCTTAAATCCTACAGGTATAATTGCCTTTCTCCTTTGGTCTAGAATTTCTAACAAAGGGAGGAATCCTCCCTGTAATAACCCCTGTCTTTTTTAACGAACTGTTCGGTTAATGATTATCTCCATTTCAAACATACTTAAGATTAGTGGAGTGTGTGGTTTTTTTTTTTTTGCTTATGAATCTACAATTTTTATATTATCATTATTTTGTGTGATCGGACTTTATTTTTTCGTTAAAATCGGAGTAAAAAAATAAGCTTTTATTAATTATTATTGTAATTATTAAAAAAAATGAAAAATTCTCGAAACTAAACTTTTAAAATATCAGCAATTGCAGACCAGTGATTGGAAAAGCAATACGAATATTTTTTTTTCTCTTCCCAAGCTGGATTTCCCATGGGTAAAGACGTGTGGGTGGAAAAATGTGAAAACATCAAAAAACTTAAAGTGAGGGGGGGGGGGAATCGCTAAGAAGGAAAAAAAAAGTGGGACTACTTTGGATGCCTACTTCACCCACCACGCCATAGTTACCTTGTTCACTAGCTAGTTCCGAATCAAAATTCTAGCGTAATTCAAAAGTTGATGAGCTAGCTGGATCATGGCCCTTGGCACTTAGTGGAGATATTGTGGTGCGGCTCTTGAGACTAAGTTAGATTTCTTAGTTTGAAGACTATTAGTCTACATCAGATGTGGCCAACTCGCCTTGAATATTTTTTCGGCCCGTGAGATTTATAACGCTTTTACAAAATATATTTATTTTATAATGGCCAAAGTAGTGAAAAATGTATTAAAAAATACATTATGTGTTAATCCATATATTTAAAAATTAACTGTTGAAATGATGAGAAAAAAATTAACTTTGATTTTAAAATAATATGCTTGCGAAAATATGACAGGTAATGCCTGTTTTATTTATGAGTTTACAGTTATGAGTTCGCAGTATAATTAAATTACATTCTGCGAGCTCATGATGCAAGTGCATCGGTTTGCAAAAGCTAAGTGAGAGTGGAGAAACAAATATCTCACTAGTAAAATAAATATCTTTTAAAGATTTCATTTTTTTTATTTCATTTATATTTATGTATTTTTTACATTTCATTTTTAGAGTTATATATTTCTTTACAATGTGTGTTCAGTTTAATTTTTAATGCGTTTTAATTTTTTTAGTATTATTATTATTATATTATCTATGTTTACAAGTAAGAATAATAGTAAACACAAAAACAATAACTCATTATGTTTCAATTTTTCGCTCCAAAAAAAATGTCTATAGTGGGCTAAATCTAATATGGGGATATATTATTTTATATGCGGCTCACGGAGTTATGCATTTCCACAGTGGTTCACAAGATCATGACGGCGACGAATGCGGCAGATCGGAATGTGCACAGTAAACATTGGTTTTACTCATGTTTGTGGTATTTTACTGATTTATTTCTGTGCAACTTTTTAAAATTCGATTTAATTGCTTGTTATTTACACTTAATATTTACTTGTTTCATACAATTCAGATTATAATAAGCAATATTTTTAATACGGACATTTGTTATAATGTATAACAACTCTTAAAGAAATTTAAAATATCTGAATGAAATCTGAAGAATCCCGACATCATTCAAAAGAAAAGAAATGAGTTTTTTTTTTAATTTAGGATTTCATTTAGTTTTATAAATTGAGATAATGGTTTTTTGGATATTAGCAAAAGTTCTGTAAGGATTATTAGCTTTGATAAAATGTAAGGATTATTAGTTTTGATATGACGTTTCCTCCCCAAACAAATTCCGTTTCGCATTTGGCTCTCACCACATATGATTATTTACATTTGTTAAGAATTGTAATTCTGCTTTGTATTTCAAACTTTTTTTCCCTACCTCAGGGTCAAGGTCATATCGGTCATGAGCCCTCTGGCAGCCCAATAAAAACCAGCCTTATTATAAAATTTGTCTGGAGAACAATTCATAAAAGAGAGAGCAAGGCAGCGTGTCAAATGTGTAAAATCCATAAAAGTGCCTGAAGAACACAAGACGCAGCCAGGAATATTGGCCATGCTAATATGGCAAAAGGTATCCTTTATAAAAAGTCATGTCCAGTAAAAAGTCTAAATTTTGCAGTAAAATCTGAGCGAGGAAGATCCATGGGTAGGGGGTGTGCAATAATGAACTCCAGACCATACCCGTAACAATTTCATCCCGGTAATTTCGGACGGACATTTGTAATCTATTTTTTACTACACCCCAGATTTGCTGGTAGGATAGAGTAAAATGTGGCTGTTGCAAACTGCATCCATTTTCCTGTATTTCAAACTTGCATTCTGGGGTAATTCTGCACTAGTTACAAAGTGTATAAAGTCTAAATTGTAATGTTGCATTTCTTCTAAATGATGTGAAAACCACTGCAAGCATAAGTATGATGTCAACATTTTGGTATAATTCTAGATAATTCGCTAGAGTTTTACATTTAAAAGTTTATATACTAACTGAACATGTTCATAGACTTCTTCACTAATCGGAGTATTTGTTAAGATGTTGTAGAAATCTTCACGATAGGGTAGGTGTGAATCATTAAACTATATATAATTGATGTATATGCGAAATTCCTTTTTGTTTTAGTAAATATTTATTTCTTTTATTCCAATAAAATGCTTCGAAAGGGCCTGAATGGCCGAGTGGCTAGCGCTCTGGCGCTCGGTACCAAGGTTTCGGGTTCGAGTCCCGGCGGTGCCATGGATGTTTGTAGTGGTTCGGAATCCACTTTAAACCGTAGGTCCCGGTCTAACACGATCGTAGAGCGTTGTGGAGAGTGACATATTCAAAATAAGGAAAAGCAAACTGTTCATATATATAGTGATTGGGATTATAGTCTTTGTTGCTTCACACCTCCATATACCACTTCATTCATCATCATCAATGCTTCGAAAATTTTGAATTTATGATCAGATGTTTTCAAACTGTTTACTAAAACATCAAGTGAAAAATCCAAAAACTAATACGAATCAATAGGGGCCTGAATGGCGGAGTGGCTAGCGCTCTGGCGCTCGGTACCACAGGTTTCGGGTTCGAGTCCCGGCGGTGCCATGGATATTTGTAGTGGGTCGGAATCCACTTTAAACCATAGGTCCCGGTCTAATAGGATCGTAGAGCGTTGCGGGGGCATTGTTACTCCGCGTCCGTAGCTTATCTTCAAGTTACACATGCCCCCTGGGTAATGCAAAGTGAGTAACATCTGTGCAGCGCTTACCTTAAGGCATCCAAGACATCTGTCTAAGTATTTTCCGGCTGCCTTAGAAAAAAAAAAAATACGAATCAATAAACTTAATAGCATCCAAAGAAAATATTGTGGAAACGGAATTATATTCACAATTTCGGCCATATTTGGAGGTAAATTTTTCAGAATCAGATGCCTGTGATATTTCCAAGGCTTATGAATTACGATTCATACATAATAAACGGTCCGATAATTTAAGTTGTCCGACTGATGAGTTAATTCCATTGATGCATCCGCTCCTCCAATGAAAATGATCTCGTACGTGTAAGTTACCATTTTAAATTTTTATTTGCATATATGGTAGCAGTTTAAATCGTATGTCGCATTAAGATTTTCTATCATTGGTATGATAGAAGGCATCTTTTTTAGAAATTTTCAGATAAATTTTTAATGTATCTAAAAATTTTGGTTCACGTTTTCTTCTGCATAGTATTCATGGAATATTAGACAATCTCCAAGATCGATTTGGTTTGTCGCTCGTACAGCCATTCTTTTCATACTTTAGGCTAATTAGACCGGCATTTACAGTTTAAATTGGACTCCAAACCATTCCCAAACATCCATACTACCGCAGGGATACGAACCTGAAGTACCAAAGGTCAGATCGCTAGACAATTGGCCATCGGGCCGCTGAAGTTCTGTAGCAGTAATAGTATAACTAACTGTTTCGTAGCATTCAATAATCAAATTATAACTAGTGTGAGAAGAAGGTAAGCCGACATGTTTTGTTAAAGGCTCAAAATCTCCAGAATGCATGATGAAGTATTTTTGCTAACTTTGTGAATTTTAAGATTGTATTTTTGGAATTTTGGCTTTTGAGGTTTCGTAACATTATATAGTAATTTGTGTCTGTGAATAATGTATATTCACCAAGAAAATCAGCTGAAGAAGTTTCGACAATTGAAGTGAATTACATTATTTTCGTGCATGTCGTGCATGTCGTGCATGATTCTGTTAAAATTTATAATAAACAAGTAATATGAAAATTTTTTTTTAAAGTCAATTCCTACAACCCCCCCCCCAATATTGCAGAAAAGTCCTTTTCAAATAAAGTTGAAATTTTTCTCTTGCATCTGGCGCCATCTGTTACTAGATACATGCAACTTAAATCTAAAAAAAAAATAATTAATTTAATTTAATTAATGAATTATTAATTGAAAAAACGGCATTACCAAGTGTCATCCGCTACCAGTTCAAAAAAAATGTATTTGAACTTGAGTGGATGAATAAAAAGTATTTTATTAACTATTGAAAATTTGAACAAGATATATATAGGGAGAGTGTGAACTAATAGAAGGAATTGAAAAGAAATGCTTTTGAAAGTAAAGTAAATCAACAACTCTGTATCCTGTTTTTTCCTAGTGTACAGGGGTTGGACCTGATGTCCGAGTGACTAGCGCTGAGGCGCTTGGGGCCACAGGTTTCGGGTTTGTGTCTCGGATGGATGTTTGTCATGATTCGAATCCATTTTAAACAGTAGGCCCTGGTCTAATATGACCGTAGAGCATTGGGCGTAGGTCTGACATCTCTATCCTTAAAACGAAAACATCTCGAAATCTACCAGTAGGCAGACGGTCTTTGCTCACCATGGGGCTGTTGCTCCGATGAAGAAGAAGAAGAAAGTCAGGAGGAAAACGAAGTTTTCCCCCAATTATAAACATTCATATTTAACTTATTTATCTTTTCAAATTCGGATACTTTTGCAAATAGCCACTGGTAATGTTATGTCCCCATTTTTAGAAATTTTAAATATTTTCGATATTTAGAAGATCGAGTAGAATTATTATTTGATGAATACAGTTTTGATAGAGTACAATAAAGAAAGCGCTCTTTGTCTTTGCATTTTATGTTAAAGATCGTCTTTTTATTTTTCAATTTAGCGGGTAGAGGAACATTATTACAATTACTTCTTGGATTGCGATACTACTTACGTGTAGATCTCGATGAGGAATATTTTTAATTTTGGCAATCGCTTCCATTTCCTATAAAGTTATAAATGACCTTGAAAAATTTTGAGAAAGCAGAATCAGTGGCTGCTAATATTTGCAAATGAGATAGAATTTTTTGAGGCAGTGATTGTTATTTCATCATTTTGTTATCCTTTCTTGTAAATAATAAATGATTAAGCGAAGGCGTAAAGCTAACATGTTTGAGGTTTAAGATATCATAAATTAATCTCCTTGAATCGCGACCTGGCTGCGGCATAGATGTTTGTTAGTGGTTCGGAATCCACGTTACACTGTAGGTTCCGGTCTGTTTAGCCTAAAATGAGCATAAAATGACAGTAGAGCGATAAACCAAACCTTGAATTGCGAAAAGGAGTTTGTGAATCTCAACAGTTTATGTCTTTCACGATGTGTTCTGGCATGCACCCAAAAGGAGGATCTATAGTTCTGAAAATTAATCATAGCCTAGTTCCAGTGTGAGGGTTAGACAGTTCTAACAAAAAATTTAATGGTTCTTTACAAAATATTTTCTGTCTATAGATAATACGACACTATTACACAAACGAATATATGTGTTTACATAAGACACATGAAAAAATCAATCAATCTGTACAAATCGATATGCTGTAATAAAAGAAGCACATTATGATAAAGCATATTAAAACTATATATTAGCAGATATGTCTCTAAATGTTAAATAAAATGTAGATAAAAACACAAATAAATATTTCAATACTTTTAAAAAATAGCCACCTGTTTTTCTTAATGTTTCTAACTGAATCAGGTAGATTAAAAAATTTCGTATCTCGTTTCCACCATTAGTCCTTTTTCTAAGTCCCACATACTAATTTGAAGCGGAATTCTTTTATCTCCGTAGCAATTTCTTTTCCTAAATTAATGCTGTAGTGCGGAATATTTTTTTCCGACCTAGTGTTTATGATAATTCTAGATCATGCTTTGGTTTTCGATCCTGCTTTCTTTTTATTTATTTATTATTATTATTATTTTGGTGGTGGCAATAAATTGTTTTCGTCGTTACTGGGAAACCAGACATTTCTTATCTATCTAAATGAAAAGAATTTGAAATTACAAAATATTTAAAAATTTTTTACAAAAGATTCTAAACAGTTTCTTGAGAGATAAAAAATAAATAAATCTTACCGTTATTCATGGCTATTGAGGTATAGTTAATCCAAAAAGAGTGATGATAAAAGCTGTAGAATCAACATAATATAATAATTCGCATCGATATCAAACAATAAAAATGCATCTTTTTATATTTATATATGCATCTCCTGAATAAATAACACGTGAACTCTTCTTTTAAGGTCATCTATACGGTGCAAGTAGGATAACTCACTATAAATAATCCTCTTTTCTCACACCCATCTCGTCTATTAACTGAGGATTCTTCTCATATCAATCTATTTAATAGCATATACAAACATCACTGTAACTGGGTGTGGTTGGGTTGAGATATTTGAGGCACAGGTTTGAGAACGCACAGTTTTATTTCAAACCCACAAACGTTACACACATACAATTAGATTCCTACAAAATTGAACATATTTAAAAATAAAAGGTAGATAACTGTAGCTTTGTGGAAGGAATCCACTTTACTGAGACGAAAAACCGGAAGTTGGCTACTCGCAGAATTGCGCGAAATTTACTTTCTCGCCTGGTGAGAGTCTTTAAAGCAATTAATGTACATGATTGCGTTAAATATATTTTTCTCGTGGTGAGAGACTGTATACGAACTAAATGTTTCTCAGAAATGCGAATAGTTACAGTATCATTTGTCTAGGGTGAGAATCTTGATGTTGAATGATTATTTCTCCCGAACGCTACAGGGGGTTGCTCTTGCCAGTGTGTAGGAGGAAGCATGGGTACACTGTTTTATTGGGCGAAGTAGCGATTTACGCTGCCTGAAATGCTTTTCGGTTTTGTACTATTGTGAGATTCCTTAAGAAATAAATTATTAGAAGCAAAAAATGGGACATCGTTATGTGAAGAGTAACTCCCTTGAATAATTACGAATCATGTATAACTTTTAACTAACCATCTCTTAATCTACCTTCGTAATAGCATATTAAAAACCACCACTTTTATTTCGGCGAAATAATGATTTGCGTTATCTGAGAATGAGATATTAGAGAGTTTTTGCATACCGTATTTTGGACGTCCGTTATTTTTTCTCCCTAGTGCGCATGCTCATTGGAAATATTATTACAAGATACGCATGCGCAATTTCCTATGAGAATGCGCGCTATAAAAAATAACGGACGTCCAAAATACGGTGCAAAAACTCTCTATTGTATATTTTTTTTGGTTCACTACTATTATGGATTTCATAGAAAATAAATTCTTAGAAGTAAAATATATGACAGCATTGTGACACACATTCAAAGCAATTCATTTTATATAACTGAAATTTACATTTTATAGCGAAATAATGTCAATAGTACACAATATTCATAGAAAGTATAATAATATTTAATATTTTTTTCTGGGTTTTTTTTAGCATCGTGGAGGTAATACACAATTTCGTTAACATTGAGAATGTGAAAATAACCAAATTTTGCTTGGAAAAATCGTTAATCGATCTGACATTTCCTTCCATAAGACTGTCCATGACATTAGCATCGTTTCTAGAATATTTTCGAATAGATATTTAATTGAAGAATGCACGTTGAATTTCTCTGCGGAATTATATCTCTTTAAATGTTAAAGTTTTTTTGTTCCAATGCCGCTGGCAAACACTTATTTATTGGTCTTGGATGCCTTAAAAGCAAGCGCTGCACAGACATTACTCACTTTGCATTGCCCAGGGGCGCGTGTAACTTGAAGATACGGACACGGGTAACAATGCTCCAGCAACGCTCTACGATACTATTAGGACCGGGACCTATACCGGGACAATACTAATAGGACCGCCGGGACTCGAACCCGAAACCTGTGGTACCGAGCGCCAGAGCGAGCCACTCGTCCATTCAGGCCCATGCTAAAATTATATCGTTATAAATCGAATCGTTTCTCCTCTACTGGCATACATGTATCATGCGAATGATTTCTGAGTTCGTAAAAATTGTGAAATACAAATTTTTCCTGGCTCAGTAGAATTTTAATGTAGAAGAACATTATCAATATATATCACAATATTATCGTAAAGCAGTGAATATACTAATTATCACATATGAACGTGGATCCGTTATAAAGTATCCAATTTCCTCAATGGTTGCTGTTAATCTAAATTCACAGCATAAATCGATTACATAAGCGTATATATATTAAACTATCTGGGAATGAGAAATTTTTAAATGAAAAAATTTAATTAAGTTCAATGAAAGTTGAATTAAGTTTTAGTTGAATTAAGTTTAATTAGTAGTTGAATTAAGTTAATTAGTTGAATTAGTCAGTTGAATTAAGTTGAATTTAAGAAATGAAAATTTTTTCCAGTTCTTTACTATTATGGATTTCATAGAAAATAAATTCTTAGAAGTAAACAATAGGACAACAGTGTGACACACATTTTGTAACAATTCAAAGCAATTTAAATCTGCGATTGTTATATCTTGTTCGATTGTTAGCCATTATTTTTCTTTTTCATAGTGCGTTTAGACTATACTTATCTTATTCAAATACATAAGGATCATTCTCTTAATATATAGTTTATATAGAAACCCATTGTGCATATCCTTGAAAGAAATCGCAGAAAATTCTGTGGTTTTGTCGTTGTGTTTAGCAATCAGGGTATGATTTAATGATTGATGTTTAAACAATGAATCCCAATATAAAATAACTCTCAATTTCTCTATAACTGTTTGGTTGTGTACTTGATGTCAAAAGTCAAATTAAAGTCATATTTAATAAATGAATGATCAGTGAGAAATCCCCCCCCCCTCCCTTAATTTTTCAAATTCTGATATTTTCTTCCAGTTCAATAAATGTTTGTTTTTGATCATTAAAGTGGGGTGGGTAGGTTCAGAGATTGAAATTCTGAGATTAATATCATGTCTATAGTGTCTCCTCTCGAGAAACAGTATCTGATGAAATTTTCTGATAATTTCATACGTATTTTCCTACAGTTGACTTTTGATTTGAATTCTGTAATAAGATTTTCAGAAAGCGTTTGATATTGAGATAGAATATTAATGTTTCAAGGAGCGTATAATGCCTTCAGAAAATTGTGTGTCTCTAGAAAGCACAAACCAGTCTATCTTTTGGCTCCTCCTGGTGTTCGATTCAGTAAGCGAGTCAGTGATCGATCCAGATCGAGCGATAATTCGCAAGATGATAGAACAATCGTTGTTAGTTTTTTATTTTTGTTGTCACACTTTGGAAAGAGTGGCAGTTTGATTTGGTTTGTCGCTCTACGGTCATTTTGTGCATACTTTTGATTAATTAGACCGGGACCTATTTCTAACCACTAACAAACATCCCTGCCACCATCAGGATTCGAACATGAAGCCCGTAGTATGAAAGGCCAGAGCACTAGCCAATTGGTCACCAGGCCGTGAAAAGATTGACAGAGCTGATTGGAGGAAAGGATAGTTGAATGAATCGTTAATTTTAACTGCACAGGTGCGAAATGTGTCGTTCGTTCGTTCGTTTTGCAAACATTTTTTTAATCTCTCAATCGTTAATCCTCTATTCATATGGCACAGAAAATAAAAGAAAAATAGCCCTCAAGATGCTGTTTTAGGCTGTTGTAAGATCTACGAATTCCATTCCATTCGATTGGAATTCTGATCTATGAAATTTTGATGTTTTCCATAAGAGCATAAGAAAATGTAATTTTGGTCGTTATAAAAAACATAGCCTGCAAATATAACCCTATACTCATAGATGAATCTTTATTCACGATAAATGATAGGTAATGGGTTCCTTTTTGGGGAGAATATTACTTGTAAACACTCCGCCGAACATTTTTTTTAATTTTAAGATTGCTGTGGGGTAATCTTAATGACTCTTATCGTGTCCATGGTGTTCTATAGTTGGTGAATACGTTTCTGCTTTTGCTGATTTTGATAAATGTTTACATTTTCTACAAACTAATAATGGGATGGTTTCCGGAAGATTTTCTTCGAATTTTAAGTTAATCGATATATCATAGCTTGAGTGACAAACCGCGTTAACTAATAAGTCTCTTTTCAACTATAGCATTCAAGGCATCAATATTTGCATTCAACGATAGATACAATGCTTTTTTATTCTGTACTAAAGTTAAAGAATATTTTACTATTTATAATAAAAGAAATGTATGCATTTCTTTTCATTTTAAATATATTGAATTATATCTATCTAATATTAAATTAAAAAACGCTTTTCCCTTGTATGTTTAAAATACACTGGTGTGCAAAACTTAAGCAACAATGTAAAAATTCAGTAGATAGCCATGAAATTGCAGAAAAGGAGGTCTGGAGATCAGTACAATGAACACGCAAGTCAGTAGAAATGTCATGCGTATGCAAATATCAGGAACGAAACGTCGGAGGCGACGTTTCGGCGCTAGCGCAACTCAACAGTAGAATAAAAGGAAGGACGGAGACGCAATTCAACATATTCGCTGCAAGTGGCAGTGAGTCAGTTCGTGAAATATGGCTAGAAGAAACCACCTGAACGACTTCACACGTGGAAGAATGATCGGAAAGCTGGAGGAGGGGCGTACTGTCACCAGTGTAGCTGCAGAGTTCGGAATCAACAAAGTGTAGCTTCGCGCTCTTGGAAAGTGTTCCAAACCCCCAGGTACAGCTGGACGATCTCAGAAACAGCCAATAACCTTATAAGACAGCAAGTACTCCATCAAGTTAACCCAAACCGAAAAGTTAAATTCAAGAATAAAAGCCATTGGAAAAATATTATAAAAATCAGTCATAGAGGTAGAATGCTTATCAAGTCAAGAAATGATCGGTGGCAGATTTGTTTTCTAAAATCTGCGAATCTTTTTTTTTTTTTCCCTCAAATGAAACTGATCGAAACACAAAACACGCTCAAACATAATGGACGCTAACCTGCAACAACAATGTGCAAATACCCAAATTGATGTGCAAATACCGAAATTGAGATCGATTTCGGAAAAGATAAGTGAAAGAACGGAGAAACAAATATCGCACTAGTAAAATAAATATTTTTAATGATTTAATTTTTTTTTTTATTTCATTTATATTTATATATTTTTATGTTTCATTTTTAGTGTTATATATTTCTTTACAATGTTCATTTAATATCGTTATTATTATGTTATCTATATTTACATATACGAATAATAGTAAAAACAAAAATAATAACTCAATATATTTCAACTTTTCACTCCAAAAAATGTCTATAGTTGATCTAAATATAATATGGAAATATATAATTTTATATGCGGCCCGTGGAGTTATGTGTGCATTTACAAAGTGGTCCGCAAAATTATTTGAGTTGCGCCGATCTAAGCCATCTAGGGACACACAAAAAATTTCATGAAAATTGGCCAACCGTTTAGGAGGAGTACACACGTACAGAAGAATTATATATGCTTATAAAGATCAGTTGAATTGTTCAATTAGAGTCGCCGATTATTTACGCATCTTCAGATAGGCGACATGATTCTTCTATTTTTGTAAATGGTAATTTGCCGACTAAGTTTTACATCTAACTTTTGTTCAATTCAAGTTTGTAGTTACATCGACATTACTTTCTGTGCTGCTGACCTTTAACAATACTTTCGAAAATTGGGACATTTCAGAAGTAATCTAATTATACAAGATTTTCTAATCATAGAAGGATTATCTTTTAGCTTCGAATACTTTCATCTGTCGATAAGGATTTTTCAAGGGGCTTTTTAACATCAACAAAAGTGTTGTACACTTTTCCACTTTTGTACTTTGTTTGCATTTTAATTATTTAAATCAGAGATTAAACAATTGTTTTAGATCCCGAATGCTGCAATATAATGTTTATAATTTTACAATACATTGTTTGCAGTTCCATAGGATTGTCTTTTTATGAACTCTCAAGAAGAAAGAATTTCATGATGGACAGTTAAAGTTGTCTGTATGGTAAAACATTGGAACCTAGAAAGGCAGAGATGAGAGAAACATAATACTATTTTTGAAGACATTCTCAAATCTAAATATATTGAAAAAAAGAATATAAATTAAAGTTGTCTTTAGCAAAACTTGATTCATTTAAAGAATTCTTTTCAAATGTTTTGAACGAATTGATAAATATTTATAAAGATGGCGTTAAAACGAAAAAATATGGCAATTTTGTAATCGAAGAGAACTTCGACCTTGTATGAAACTCCTAATGCCAGTATGAAAAAAACTCATTCCGTTTAATCAATGGCTATTCGAAAGGTAGCATTGTTGTAGTCAGTGTTTTCAGAAATGAGGAGACTCAATGGCGATTATGACAATATGTGTAAAAAACGTCTCGCATTTATAGACGGACTGCTTAGCGGGATGTTTCCGGGTTTTCTTCCATGTGATGCATGATATGTGTGATTCTTCCATGCGAAGCCCTACCTTTAAAGTTACGAGAGCCTGACTGTCGAGTGGCTAGCGTTGTGGCGTTCGGTACCAAGGTTTCCCGTTTGAGTCTTAGTGGTGCTATGGATATTTTTAGTGGTTCGGAATAGACTTTAAACCATAGGTTCCTATCTAATAGTGGGGATATCTAATAGTGGGGATAGTGTTATTCGCGTTCTTAGCATATTTTCAAGCTACATGCGCCCCCTAGTCTAGTGCTAAATGAGTAACAGCGGTGCAGTCCTTGCTTATGGCAAAAGGATAAATGCCTCTGTATTCTCAACTGCATTAGGGGAAAAAAACTTTAAAATTACGGAAGTCTCTGTTTTCCTCTCATTACCCGTCAGAGAGCTGTTCATGGGTCCACGATATTACAAGCACACATATAGAAAAATCTATTCAGCTGCCAGGGGATAACACTGTTTAGAGAGTATGGCGCTTTTGATTCTCGAAGGCTGTCTTTTTTCTAAGATTATTGTCCTTTCTCGATTTTCAAAACTGATGATATAATTAAAAGTTGAAAAAAGAAATGAAACTTCTGGACTTGATGATATTCTTAAAAAATTATACAATCATTCCATGTGGTCAATCCGCATCGAAGAACAACTTTATCACTGACTCTTTGATATTTTATTAACATTAGATAAATTAGATACAGAAAGCTTGAATAGTTTCATTTCTCTGAACACATGACTCTAAAAAATAATATAATTATAATCCTGATAATATAAGTTGCAATATGTAATTGACCTTCAACTTTTGGTAAATGCCTGGAAGAACTATTAATTAATAATATCAATAGCCATTTACGAACCAAATTTTTTTAACTAGATACAATTTTGTTTTATAACCCTCCAATATATACTGGAAATGCACTACAGAAATTATGTGAAATTCTAAATAATGATAAGCAGATAAAACTTTTTACTATTTCTACTCGTTCTTATTTTTCTAAGTATTAAGGCTGCGTTCTATATGGATTAAATTTTAAAGATTTTCAAATAAATTGGAATACATTTGAATATTTTCCATCTCTTGATGAATTTAAAAAAAAAAAAAAAAAATGCTAAACTAACAGTAGGAAATAAAAAATGAAAAACATCTGTATTAATGATTGTTGCCAATCTTCTCTAGAATACTATTCTCTGGAATATCGCTTACTCTCTAGAATACTGTAATAACTGTCTTTAGGCTATTCTTTCTGCGAGACGGAAAATAGTTTTTGCTGATGTCACTCTTTTAAAGGAAGGATTTTACAGAGATTCTTTCTCTAGAATAAAATAATAAAAATAAAATAAATATAAAATTCACTGAACTTTGTATTCAATTCTTTCTATTTTAAGGTTCTAGACATCATAAACCTTGTTTTTTTTCAACTTTCAGATTTCAGAAAACATTGAAGAAACAACTTGAAGAAACAACTTTAACAACTTTTTGGTGATATACCATTTGATTTTGCCCAAGAGTACCTACATCTATAAAATGTTTTCGACTACAAAATGAACTGGAAAAGCGACGTAAATGATAATTCTGGAAAATGAGAGAATTTTATTCTATTTAGTTTATTCTACATCATTGCTAAACATTTTTGCAACACATTACAACCTAATTTAGAGTTAGGGAAATATTTATCGCGGATCTCGGACCTGGGATGAAGCGCTTAATAAATTTAAACGATGTAAGATAAATGTTACAAGATGTATTGGAATATATTTGGGAATGAAAAAGGGAATGAGTGAAATTTTTTTTTAATTTGCTTAAAATTTAGCGTTTCTAATTGCCATTGGAAAAACACTACTCACCAGAAAAGGATCAGGAAATGATAACCAAATAAATGACAGGAGAAGTATATCTCAGCGTTAAAATAAGCCATTGAAGAAATCCTTTCTTTAAAGAAAAGGAAGTGTAAACTCTTTAGTACTAGTACTAGTTTTTTACTCTTTTTGTACTAGTAGTGTATTTAATAATATTAATATATTTTATTTTCTTTAGATTAATGCTTTATTTTTGTCTTACTAAATGTTCCGGTTTGTTAACTTATAGACTGATTTTATTATTTTGCTTTCTTTTCAATTTTCTTTTAATTATTTCTTTTCATTAGTTTATTATTTTTTTAATCCATCTTATATCTTCCATCATTGTTTTGTATTAAAATATTTGTGAATATTACTTACATTTGTAAGTGACATATTATTCTCGTATAATGTACGAAAAGATTACATGTGATTAAATCAAAATTAACAAAAAATAAGGACCCAATTTTAATTCCCCTTTCATTGAAGTATTTCCGCTTACGATTAATAATTGAAATGGTTTGAGGTATTATACTGTACATATTAAAATTTTTCATTCCTAACTTTACCCGTTTTAACAAGGGTTCTTTCATTAAATTGTTCAAACCATTCCGTTTTACTTTTTCAAATGAATAAAATATTGTTGCATTTTTGTTTTTAAAAATGTATATGAATTACATAAAACAGTAATTAACAGAAAGCATTGAAAATTTTTCATATTTTCAATTTTGAAAATGAAAAAGGTTAAAATGAAAATTATATAATAAATTCTTTGTTAAATTTAAAAAATAATGAAGGTTTTCCTTCATTACACCTTTGCTTACCTTTTTTTTTTTTTTTTTTTAATGTTTAAACTCCTTGTTTCTTTATTTATTGATCTTAATGATCTTACAGCTTCAAACCCGAGTATCCGATAACGTTGCCACAGTGATTATGTAGCAGCAAGAGAGGTTGCAGGAGACAGCCTTGAGAGACGATTCTAATATTAGATTACTTTTTCACTTACTTGAATAGCTGATAAACATCGAATCGTTCAATAAAAAGGTAATTGGCGACTCCTGAATGATTTATTTTTTATAAATTCATTTGTGTAATTAGTCACGCATTGTTCAGTAAAGGTAATTGGTGACTCGTAACTAGATTTTTACTTACCAGTGCTGGTCTCTAGTATGTATGTAATATTAGAAACTCTTGTTATTGTTACCTATGGATTTATTAGAACTCAACTCATACAAATTTGGTCATTTACAGTGGAAACAAAAATGAACATATAAACTGATCAAAGTTACAAAGGGAAAACACCAGACAGTCTTAACAAAAACGACAGAAGGCCTTAAAAACAGTTAAAACAAGTTAAATATTCTAAAGTTAAAAATTCTAAAAGATAAAAAGTTAGAAGCACCATAATAAGGGTCCATGTGATCAGGAGATGTTTTTCTCTGGCACTTCAGTAAAGAGTACACAAATCACCATTCTGTTATAAGTTTGAGTCCTGTCCCGAGCAAACAAATAAATAGGCCTTATTCATTTTCTATGTTTTACATAACACACATATATCAGAGTTCACAATCCCTATTTTGGCTAGTTTTTCGGCAAGTCAGTCGTATCCAGTTCATAATCTAAAATTGACAACTACCTCTTAACGAGTGTTTCCACTAAATGTTTTCCAGTCATCCCCCATTGTCGTCCAGACTTTTGCTTTGGTTTTAGATCATAATTAACTAATATGCGATGACTTAATTTTGTCCCGTATAGTTATCCTGAAAGATTTAAGAGGAATATGACCTTCTTCTGTTCCTTTTTTTTTTTTGCCAGAAGATCTGTCTTTTTTCCATCAATTCCAGCATGTTATGGAATCCCCTGAAAAGTGATGAATTTACCATTTATATTAGTAAATGTTATTATTCTCTAAATGTTCTGCATAAAATTCAATCTTCACTATCTCCAAAAGAAAAGGGAAGAATTACATATCTTTATATGCCATTCTCTTCATCAAGTTCACATTTCTTCTCTCATCCTTTAAACTATCTCTTCATTCTTTGTAGAAATTTAACAACTATCTTCTTATACCAAGGACTTTCGTCAGCGCTATGTCTATCTTGTATTTTATCATATTCCTACTTATGTCGTTTTCCCATATATATTCAGGAACAATAATAATAATTTTTTCCTTTATATTTAATAATTCATCAGGATGCATTAAATATATTTCCTCTCGGGATGAGAGACTATAAAGCTAAACGTCTCTCAGCGGGAGCGCAAGTTGCGCTGTACTTCCTCTCTTGTGAGAGTCTCGAGGCCGACTGACCATTTCTCCTGAACGCCACACTCTTGCCAGTGTGCAAGATAAAGCACAGTTATAGTAATATAAAAATGAGATGACACATCGGTTTGCTGTAAAAAAAAAAATCAAAAATTTTTTTCATTGAATATTTAAATTTAGCTTTACATTGGCTTCCAGAGATGCGTGATGGATGTTCTATGCATATAATTTCTTACGTGGGGCTTTATTAGTATTTACCAATTAAAAATGAAAATTGTTTTAAAACAGATTCATCGGAAATATATCTGACATGTGAATTTTTTTTATTTAATTCCATACACAGAAAAATCTAGTTTAGTTATAAATGACAATCTGGGAGACCAAAGAATTGGTTTACATTGAATCCACTGTAAGGGAAACAATCTATGAAATAAATCACGAGCAAACATATTCAGGGAGATTGAACGCCATTCTCGTGAAATAAAACTGTTGGTTATAAACGTTCCATTTATCTACATTTCTCAAGAAATTTTTTTTTCTTTTGATTTGTTCTTTCTTTTATCTCAAAACTTTTAAACTTTATTCTTGTCTTGCCCATAAACCACATGCATCTGATTTCTATTTTGCAGTATTAATTTTTGATAAGAATAAATTGTTCTCTAACTCTAATAAATTAGCTCTGTATTTCCAAAGCGCATGTAAATATATCAGTCACAACCAGACAGACAAGCAGACTGCAACATCTAGTTCCATAGGGGATCTAACTGTCAGGCAATGGTTTGACTGAAAAAGATATGTCATGTAATTTAAAAAAAGAGTTTTAATATTTATAAATTCTTAATGGCAACACTAGTCAAATCTCATTTGAGCAGTAGTAGTTAAGTCTATATTTTGCATACGCGAAATCGATAATTAAATAGTTCGTGGCATTTTAAGATAGTTGCTTTGCTGATTTTCTAAAAGAAGTTCAACGATTCTCTAATATCTTCAGTTCGTCGGCCTTTATGTGACATCAAAAATCAATGCTTAACCGTGCTTCCTCCTACACACACTGGCAAGAGTGCCAGAAAAGAAAAATAGAGTCGGACAGAAAAGAAAATAGAGTCAGTCGGCAGTGAGGTTTTGCAGTACTTCCTTTCAGGAAGTACAGCAAAGCCTCATTGCCGGCAGCGAGGTCAACCTCCGTTGCAGCTAGAAACGTTTAGTTTATAGCCTTATTCCGAGATGATACACACAGTCCAGTCACATTAATGTGACCACCTGTCAAAAGCCAGAATATACACTCTTGTATATTCTGGCTGGGACCCGATGGCCGAGTGGCTAGCGCTCTCGGTACCACAGGTTTCGGGTTCAAATCCCGGCGTTGCCACGGGTGTTTGTAGTGGTTCGGAATCCACTTTAAACCGTAGGTCCCTGTCCTAAAGGATCGTAGAGCGTTGCGGGGGCATTGTTACTCTGCGTCCGTGGTTTATCTTCAAGTTACACGCGCCCCCTGGGTAATGCAAAGTGAGTAACGTCTGTGCAGCACTTATGGCATAAAAAGAACACGGTCTATTTGCCAGCTGCATTAGAAGAAAAAATATTCTGGCTTTAAGTGGAGTGTGGAATGTGGTATTAAGTGGAATTCTTTACATACACGCCACTGCAATGTGCTGCCACCTGCCTTTTGTGATTGGTTATTTCACGTTGACGTCGCAAGTAGGTGGTGGTCACATTAATGTGATTGGAATGTGTATATTAAGCGCCTTAGTTCGCCTACAGACTATCGTCTGGAGAAAAAGTATATTTTGCGCATCCTGTGATTGGCTAAATATCTTGTTTTCGGCTTAGAAGTGGAACCTTTCCCCGAATCTCTAATTATATGTGTTTAAGTGTGTTATTGTATATCTCTTAATGCATGTGGTGTTTCTGCGTGTATAAATAAGGCTGCAAGTTCTCCAAACTGTGCCTGAAATATCTCAACCGTACCACACTTACAATCTGGTTGTCCAGCCTACACACTACAAGGTTGATTATGACATGGATGAATTTCTGTATGACATTACGAAGATTTTAAAAGAGTTAAAGATACTGTCATATTACAATGTTCCAGTAAATGTGAGATGAAGAAACTTTTAAAAAAAAAAAAAAAAATGTTTTCTTTACATAAAGAAACACTCCACACAAAAGGACATAATGCTGCAGAAATACACTCATGCCCATAAATTAAGGATAATTCAGAATCATACAGAAATTGAACTTTAAAATAAAAATTTCACTTGAATATGCAAATTACAGGAAACCACCAGATGGCGCGGATAGTACGTCACAATCTTGAAGACAAACAAATATGCAAACTTTAGCCTTTCAGTGCAGCATAGTTAACAAAAACCACCAGATGGAATGGACGCGTACCCAGCTGGAAGATAGTACGTCACAACGATTCCAAGATGATGGAGTGAGTATACAGCAGAGGTCGCCCCCGAGACAACGCCTGAGGACCGGTATTTAGCTTCAGCTACAGAACGCAGCATCAGACCTGTCTCGACAGTTTCAGCTAGGCAGACCGTGTACAGACGCTTAGGGCACATTGGTCTATATGCTCGTAGGCTGTCAGATGTGTTCCCCTTACCGCAACTCACTGTCGCCTGTGATTAACCTGGAGTAGAGAGCATGCATTGTAGACACCGCAAAAGTGGTCTTGTGTGATGTTTTCCGACAAGTCCAGGTTTAGTTTGCAGTCTGATTCTCGCCGGACTTTCATATGGACAGCGCCAGGTACCCGTTACCACCAAGAGAACACCATTGAACGACACCGTTACGGTGGTGCAGGATGGCTCGTTTGGGGAGGAATTATTCTTGTTTCCAGAACTGACCTGCATGTTTAGAGTGTAAAAGATGACAGGCCACATCTATCGGGATATCATTCTGGAACAACATGTACGTTTGTTTCAGGTCGCCATGGGTGCTGAATTTCTGTTTATGGATGACAACGCCCGTCCTCACCGTGCAAACATTGTAGACGAATGCCTTCAATTGGAGGATATCACCCGTATGGATTGGCCAGCATACTCGCCGGACTTGAATCAATAGAGCATGTGTGGGATATGCTTGGCCGACGAATTGCAGCCCGCCAACCCCCTCCCACCTGTCAACCGGAACTTCGGAGGGCATTGCTGATGAGTAGTGTAATATTCCCCAAGATCAGATTGATAATTTGATACTCAGCATGCCTAGGCGTTGTAAGGCCTGTATTGCATCGTCTGGGAGACATACTCCATATTAACCATCATACTAACCATGTTATACTGTTTTTTGTAAATAGGTTCTTTTTGAAATTTGCTCCAGGGAGTAAAAATCGTCATTTTTATTAATTATGTCAAACATATAGCATCTTTTTGCTCTTTATCTTTTGTTTAATAAATAGACTTTACAAATAAGTCAAATTTGTTTTGCTTCTGTCTCTTTCTTTGCCTCGAACTTCTTTATCCTTAATTTATGGACATGAGTATATATATGCATTTTATTATATTATTATAGTTGAAATATCGCTTAAATGAAACGCAAACATATGCCTATTAGATATAAAAAGTTTAATACAAAAAGAGGAATAAAAATAGATAAAAGGAAATTTTTTTTTTGTGTGTTATTCTTCATAAAAACAACACACAAACTATATTCTACGAACTCATAATACGAGCGCATCTTGGAACATTTATTTAACAGGTTCTACGTTTCACTTTAAGTGACCTCAGTGATGCAGTGACCATCCCTAGATAAGCACAGTTGATTGGTGATAGCAGAGCAAACCAGACTCTTAGTTGTTGTTTTTAGTCACTTTTGATTCAGCTTACACCTGCGAATCGTTTTTAAAGTGAAATTGATCAAACACAAAACATGCTGAAACATAACAGATGCAACACCCATTACGATGTGCAAATACTTAAATTGAGATCGATTTCCAAAAGCTAAGTGAAAGAGTGCAGAAAAAAATATAACAGTAAAATAAATATTTTTAATGATTTCATTTTCTTATTTCGTTTATATTTATATATTTTTCTTTCATTTCTAGTGTTTTATATTTATTTACAATGTGCTATAGATTCACCTCATCTGTTTCGTACACTGACAGAATTTGCCATATATATATATATATATATTCTACTTACTTAATAATTAAGTTTTCGTGTGGTTCTAAATATGGTTCGATATAAACGATTCTAAAAATATTTATTTTTATTTTGAATTTAAGATTTATTTCCATAAATTATTTTATAAATTTTACTTTTAATTATTTAAAAGTTATTGCAGATGCTAATTTTTAAAATACTTAATTTAAAAATCTAAAAATAGTAATTCAAAAGAATATTTCTTTACATCAAAAACAATTTTACTGTATTTTCCAAGAAGTTGAATTTCGAGCTAAAAATTAAAATAATAATAATAATATAATAATATCTTATTAGAAAGGCGAATTAATTTCAAATAAATTTGAAAACATATTATTCAATTGAAACTCCTTGCATTTTTGTTTCCTAAAAATAGAATTAAAAATTTAATTATTGTGCCAAAAAGGCTTGAGGAATATTGCATGTTGAAATATTTGCTATGAAAGGTTTGTTAATATATACCATACATATATAAAATAATAATTATATATATATATATTATATATATATATATAAGCATTTATATATGATTATATATTCTCATATATATGAAAACAATTTTTTTATATTATTTTTTTTTTGTAACTCGCTTTTAAAGTAAAAAAACAATTATACAAAATTTTAGTGGCTTGCTAAAATTAAAACTAAGTCCAAAAAAATTAATTTTTTTCTAACTATTAAAGCCCTTTAATAAGGCTAATTTTTTTCCTCATTAAAAAATATCCTCAACAAATAGCGCCCATTAAAAGTTACCCCTATACAATATCTATTGTTCATTTGTTTAAAACTTCGAGGAATTCTCGGAAATGCTTTGAAACTTGCATTATGACATTAAGAAAAGTGACATGATTAAAAGCTCAGGTCATGACAAGGTTTATTTAATGTGATCAATTAATAATTATCCATACACACTTCCTGAATTCTTGTCAATTTCAGGCGGCCGAATACAAATGTTTCCATACAATGAGGAAATTCCTCTTAATAGATTCATAAATTAATATCTTAACTTTAATTAACGATTAGAGGAGATTTATCTAGAAAAGGAAGAAGTTTTTAATTTTTAGACTTTTTAATTAAAAACTTAAATTTACCAAAAAAAAAAAAAAAATTTAACTATTCAACAGTTAAATCTTTAACTATTTCTAAAAAAAAGGTTTCATAGCAAATATTTTAACATGCAATATTCCCAAGCCTTTTTTGGCATAGTAATGAAATTTTTAATTCTATTTTTAAGAAGTAAAAATACAAGGAAGATTTAGATTGAATAATGTACTTTTTAAAATTGATTTGAAATTAATTCACCTGTCTAATAAGATATTATTATATTATTATTACTTTTATTTTAATTTCTAGCTTGAAATTTAATTTCTTGGAAAATACAGTAAAGTTGCTTTTGATGTAAAGAAATATTCTTTGAAAGATTATTTTTAGATTTTTAAATTAAATATCTTAAAAATTAGCATATGCAATAAATTTTTAAATAATTAAAAGTAAAATTTATAAAGTAATTTATGGAAATGAATCTTAAATTCAAAAAAAAAAGAAATCTTAGAATCATTTATATTGAATATTTAGAACCACACGAAAACTTAATTATTAAGTAAGCAGAATTTAAATTATAAACTTTAATTAGAAAAATTTAAGTTAGAAAATTAAATATTAAGAAGCACTAAAACTTCTTATAATGTTTTTTTAAATTGAATTTGAATTTTTAACACCAAATATTTATTAAATAAGCTTATTATAAATTTTAAACATTACCTTTACACAACATATTTTAACTGTGGGAACTAGTAACTTTATAAACTTAGAATTAAATTTTTTTATTAATAAATAAGCGTACTTATAATCTTTGATAATGGTATTTATTTAAAACCATTAATTACCAACAGTATTCACATGATGCAATCTGGCTTCAGTTAATATCATAAATTTTTTTTATTTAGTAATTTAAAGAAAAATATTATAAATGGAAACGTTTTTAAGAAAATTTTATGCGCAAGTTATTCTATATTATTTATAATCCTTTTATCTCTAAATAAATAATTGTTGGTATTATTATAAAACTCTTTATAAAAAATTATTTCATAAGAAAGCTGCTTTGAATGATATTATTGACTTAATGATATTCTTAAAAAAAACATTATGATTAATATGATTCTAATAATATTCTTAGAAAGCCGTCATATTGTTCTAAAATATTAATATTGTTATACAACATTGATTTTATTTAAAGATAGTAGTTTCCATCTAATAACAATAAAAAAAAAATCAGAGTTTTTAGCGCCAAATTAAAATCTAATGGATTGAGAAAAAATAAAATGGTCTCATGTCTTTATATTTTTTAATGTATAGGTTGTTCCGACAATAATGCATAAACTGTGTTAGGCGAATACATAAAAGTAGCCCGACGAGCAATACTTTTACGATGTATAATTTTGAGAAAAGTGGAAAGAAAAAGTATGATGACACATCAGTTGCATCGAAAGAAAGATTTAATAGAAACATAAATAGTGATACAGTAAACTTTTCATTAATCCGAAATTTGATACTTCGGCACATTCTATAATCTGGCAGTGATCAAGCCTTCCTTTCGAATATTTTCGTAAGAATTCGACCCTTTGTTGACCTTGACCACCCCCGAGGGCAAAAAAAAAAAAAAAAAATGACGCTCTCATTTTCATTAAAACACTTTACACATATACATGTATAATGTGTATATACACATTCAATTTGATAATCCGATAAGTCCATGGTACCGAACATGAAAATTTAAAGAGAGGTTACTGTAATAGCGTATGACTTGGTCGAATTTGAGCTGGACAATCGCCATACTGCCAATCAGATTTGGTGATTTTATTATTTTGAAAAATTCGTTTTTGGTGATGTTTTTATTTGAAGAGAAATATGCAAGTGGAATATCTGGCACTTTTCTGTTAGAAGAAGGCCATATTTCATAACGCCATATTTTATTTACGCGCCATATATTATAATGACATTAAATTATCGTTAGTGATAATGTACCTAAGTATAATAAACAACTTAAGCACTTATAGATAGCACTTATATATAGCACTTATAGCACTTATTATAATTCATTATTCAATTGCCGTTCATTATTCTTTTCATTTTTTTACTATGCGTTCAATTTTTTTTTGATTTTTGCCCCTTATTTTCAATCATTCTTGTGTTTTAATGTAATAAACATGAATTGGAATACAATAAATAAATAAATAAATAAATAAAAATTTCTTGAATAAAAACGTCAACGTTGTGCTGGAGACGATTGGAAAAACAACCAAAATTGAATATATAAATAAGCGACGAGTAAATTTATTAATTAAATTTCTGATGATAAATATGAAATAAGTTTAGAATTGATTTACTTAAAAATAAAAGACTTAGCAAACTTAAAAAAATGTTTCATATAGTTAAGATACTACAGAGGACAAATTCACTAGAATTATTGGAAGGCTATTTAAGTTAATACAGTTAGTTAACAAAAGATGAAAATTCATTGTCAATTCCAGAATAACAAATAAATTGCAGGTTCTGTTTAGCATACTACAAGAAATTAAAAGTTACCCCTATACAATATCTATTGTTCATTTGTTTAAAACTTCGAGGAATTCTCGGAAATGCTTTGAAACTTGCATTATGACATTAAGAAAAGTGACATGATTAAAAGCTCAGGTCATGACAAGGTTTATTTAATGTGATCAATTAATAATTATCCATACACACTTCCTGAATTCTTGTCAATTTCAGGCGGGTAAATACAAATGTTTCCATACAATGAGGAAATTCCTCTTAATAGATTCATAAATTAATATCTTAACTTTAATTAACGATTAGAGGAGATTTATCTAGAAAAGGGAAGAAGTTTTTAATTTTTAGACTTTTTAATTAAAAACTTAAATTTACCAAAAAAAAAAAAAAAAATTTAACTATTCAACAGTTAAATCTTTAACTATTTCTAAAAAAAAGGTTTCATATCAAATATTTTAACATGCAATATTCCCAAGCCTTTTTGGCAGTAATGAAATTTTTAATTCTATTTTTAGGAAGTAAAAATACAAGGAAGATTTAGATTGAATAATGTACTTTTAAAATTGATTTGAAATTAATTCACCTGTCTAATAAGATATTATTATATTATTATTACTTTTATTTTAATTTCTAGCTTGAAATTTAATTTCTTGGAAAATACAGTAAAGTTGCTTTTGATGTAAAGAAATATTCTTTGAAAGATTATTTTTAGATTTTTAAATTAAATATCTTAAAAATTAGCATATGCAATAAATTTTTTTAAATAATTAAAAGTAAAATTTATAAAGTAATTTATGGAAATGAATCTTAAATTCAAAATAAAAAGAAATCTTAGAATCATTTATATTGAATATTTAGAACCACACGAAAACTTAATTATTAAGTAAGCAGAATTTAAATTATAAACTTTAATTAGAAAAATTTAAGTTAGAAAATTAAATATTAAGAAGCACTAAAACTTCTTATAATGTTTTTTTTAAATTGAATTTGAATTTTTAACACCAAATATTTATTAAATAAGCTTATTATAAATTTTAAACATTACCTTTACACAACATATTTTAACTGTGGGAACTAGTAACTTTATAAACTTAGAATTAAATTTTTTTATTAATAAATAAGCGTACTTATAATCTTTGATAATGGTATTTATTTAAAACCATTAATTACCAACAGTATTCACATGATGCAATCTGGCTTCAGTTAATATCATAATTTTTTTTATTTAGTAATTTAAAGAAAATATTATAAATGGAAACGTTTTAAGAAAATTTTATGCGCAAGTTATTCTATATTATTTATAATCCTTTTATCTCTAAATAAATAATTGTTGGTATTATTATAAAACTCTTTATAAAAAATTATTTCATAAGAAAGCTGCTTTGAATGATATTATTGACTTAATGATATTCTTAAAAAAACATTATGATTAATATGATTCTAATAATATTCTTAGAAAGCCGTCATATTGTTCTAAAATATTAATATTGTTATACAACATTGATTTTATTTAAAGATAGTAGTTTCCATCTAATAACAATAAAAAAAATCAGAGTTTTTAGCGCCAAATTAAAATCTAATGGATTGAGAAAAAATAAAATGGTCTCATGTCTTTATATTTTTTAATGTATAGGTTGTTCCGACAATAATGCATAAACTGTGTTAGGCGAATACATAAAAGTAGCCCGACGAGCAATACTTTTACGATGTATAATTTTTGAGAAAAGTGGAAAGAAAAGTATGATGACACATCAGTTGCATCGAAAGAAAGATTTAATAGAAACATAAATAGTGATACAGTAAACTTTTCATTAATCCGAAATTTGATACTTCGGCACATTCTATAATCTGGCAGTGATCAAGCCTTCCTTTCGAATATTTTCGTAAGAATTCGACCCTTTGTTGACCTTGACCACCCGAGGGCAAAAAAAAAAAAAAAATGACGCTCTCATTTTCATTAAAACACTTTACACATATACATGTATAATGTGTATATACACATTCAATTTGATAATCCGATAAGTCCATGGTACCGAACATGAAAATTTAAAGAGAGGTTACTGTAATAGCGTATGACTTGGTCGAATTTGAGCTGGACAATCGCCATACTGCCAATCAGATTTGGTGATTTTATTATTTTGAAAAATTCGTTTTTGGTGATGTTTTTTATTTGAAGAGAAATATGCAAGTGGAATATCTGGCACTTTTCTGTTAGAAGAAGGCCATATTTCATAACGCCATATTTTATTTACGCGCCATATATTATAATGACATTAAATTATCGTTAGTGATAATGTACCTAAGTATAATAAACAACTTAGCACTTATAGATTTAGGTTATAGATAGCACTTATAGCACTTATTATAATTCATTATTCAATTGCCGTTCATTATTCTTTTCATTTTTTTACTATGCGTTCAATCCTTTTTTTTTGATTTTTTTGCCCCTTATTTTCAATCATTCTTGTGTTTTAATGTAATAAACATGAATTGGAATACAATAAATAAATAAATAAATAAATAAAAATTTCTTGAATAAAAACGTCAACGTTGTGCTGGAGACGATTGGAAAAACAACCAAAATTGAATATATAAATAAGCGACGAGTAAATTTATTAATTAAATTTCTGATGATAAATATGAAATAAGTTTAGAATTGATTTACTTAAAAATAAAAAGACTTAGCAAACTTAAAAAAATGTTTCATATAGTTAAGATACTACAGAGGACAAATTCACTAGAATTATTGGAAGGCTATTTAAGTTAATACAGTTAGTTAACAAAAGATGAAAATTCATTGTCAATTCCAGAATAACAAATAAATTGCAGGTTCTGTTTAGCATACTACAAGAAAATAAACAAGAATATGAAGTATAATAGAATAAAGAGCATATAGCAGAATGAACATGATAAAGAACGGAAGGGAAAAAAAATGTATTAAATTTAGGAAAAGAAATCTTTGAATGGTAAAGAATACTTTCCTCTTAGCAGATTAAATTACTAGGAGACAAAACGTAATTTCATTGAGAACTTTTTAACACCTACGGGTTTGCCGATGACTAAGTTATAATCACTGCAGAAAAAAAATTTTTTTCTTACTGGTTGAAAGGTAATCTTTTTAGTTTTCTGCAGAAATCATGTGTAACGGAGAGCATTCGGAACACTGCTCAAGATAGGTTAAGATCAAACATGTTAAGTGTTCTTCTTGTCTTAAGTGTCATCTTTAATAATAATAATACATAAATTTTGATGGGAAGTTAAAAATACCATATTTTAACTTATTACTTATATGTTGTAAATAATAACAGTATTCTGAAAGTAAAAGAATGATTACTCACGTTTAAAAATATTTTTGATTGAATAATTTAGTAGATAAAGTTTAATTACGTCCAAAAATTAGAAAATAAAAATAAATAAAAACACGTGTTTATGAAAAAAACACTTTTTATTTTAAAATCCATTAAAATAATTAATAAGTGAAAAAAAAAAAAAAAGAAAAATAACAAAATAATTTATCATTCAATTAAATAGAAATGAGAGATTAAATAAATATCTTCACAAAATTTACCTACAGTATTATATCACAGATAGTAACACAGTAGGTCACCTAAATGAAATTTAATAGAAATGCTTTGTCAAAAATAAAAGTTATTATCTTTAACAAATATTCTGAATTTTTCTAAATTTAATCTTTTTATATAAAAATTTAAACGATTAAATGAAAATTATTGCTTGATTGAAATGTCGTTTATTTTCATTGTTTTCAATAAAACCTATAACCTATATTTATTATACCTATAGCCTATGCGAATCCTTCTTTGGTATGTACAAACTTCTTTCTAAACAAACTATAACAGTCTAACTGCAATAATCCGAATTAAATGGAACCGCACTCGATCTGTATTACAGAATATTCAGATAATTGAAAGATTTTTTCCTAATGCTACTGGCAAATAGACCGTTTTTTTTTATGCCATAAGGGCTGCACCGACGTTATTCACTTTGCTCTACCCAAGGGGCGCGTGTAACTTGAAGATAAGCCACGGACGCAGAGTAAAAAAGGCCCCCGCAACGCTCTACGATCCTATTAGGTCCGGGACCTACGGTTTAAAGTGGATTCTGAACCACTACAAACACCCATTGCAACGAGCGCCAGAGCGCTAGCCACTCTGCCATCAGGCCCCAGATAATTGAAAGAAAAAAATGTATTTTCTTAGCAATGCCAAAAAGCAATTTGCTTTTAATACATTAGTTTAGTGACTACAAAAAACATTGTTTTTTAATTTTGTGTACTTACCAACTGTATAAAATTAGAGCTTTTGAGCATATCAATAAAAATAGATTGTTTCGCCATCTTTACTAGTTTCCTTGTAGCCAAGGCTTGCCTCCACCTGACTGTAAGTAGCTGTAAAGGATCACACTCAGGCTGTCACCCCATCCAAATTAATACTGTGTCCTGGCATGTATAGCTTCTCTATCTAACGGTCGTGCGTCTGGTTAAACAGTCATGTCGACGTTATTTTTCGGATAACTAAAGAATATTTTTTTGAATGAGTTCATAGTCATTTAGAATTCGGAAAACAAAGTCATCAAATAATCCACCATCATCATAACCACCACCACCAAAACATCTACCATTCGCCTATACTCTCTACATAGCACTTGGACACATCCAGGAATGTTCATGTATTTTACGTCCTCATCTGGCATTCCGTCCTTTTGTACTATTTCTCCAACTTTTCATAGTCTTCTCTTTTTCCACTTTCTCTTTTTTTTTCAATTCCTTCTATTAGCTCACACTCTCCCTATATATATATCTTGTTCAAATTTTCAATCGTTACTAAAATACTTTTTATTCATTCACTAAAGTTCAAATACATTTTTTGAACTTGTAGTGGATGACACCTGATTTTAATACAGTTTTTCAAATATTATTTTAGTAATTAAATTTAATGAATTAATTTTAGTTTTTTTTTTAGATTTAAGTTGCATATATCTACCAATAGATGGCGCCAGATAAACTTAAAAAATGAATGAAAATTATTTATAAAAAGGAGTTTCTGCAATAGAGTGAAAAAAAAAAAAGGAGAATTCATTTAAAAATTTTTTTATATTACTTGTTATAGCTTCTTTCTCTTTATGTACCTCTTTCACGATTGAAATACTTTTCAATATTTAAAAAACCTACCTAAATCCATCATTATCACCATAGTGCGCATACATTTTTTATATCGATACCTTATGGGATTAACCACAATGCCTTCTTCATCTCTGGCTTCTATCAAAAGTTTCCTCAACAGTTGTCTTCTGTAATGATCTTTCACATTCGATAACATGTTGGTACATCAGCTACCATTACGTTTGGTGGAGAGAATAGTGTTTCGAAACACCTGTTTTTCTCTTCAAGAATGTTTTCCGTGGAATAGGTGAGTGTATTGTCTATAATTAATGATACCTTGTCATTTTCATTTTCTATAATCCGTTAAAGTTTTTTTTATTGCTGCTATGAAAATTTCATTGTACCTTTTGGCAAACAGAGCAGGAATTCATTCATGCATTTGAACGAGGCTAAAAAAACAAACAAGTAATATAAAAAAAAAAAATGTTTTTTAAGTCAATTCCTACTTTTTTTTGTCACTGTATTGCAGAATGTCCTTTATAAATAATTTTCATTTTTTATGTTTATCTGGCGCCATCTGTTGGTAGAT
>BPLR01002562.1:0-41927 GCA_021605095.1 Caerostris extrusa
TTATTACGTATTGCTTTTACAACTTAGCGGAGTTATTTTATTCTATACTAACAGCAATGCACTTCAGTTCCAGCCCATTTCAAGACGAAATTCAACGCCCAGAAGGCCAAAAAAGGCGATAAGTGAATCTGAACTGCAAGGCCCAGGGGGACAGACCCATCACAATTACGTGGTACAAAGACGGGGAGGTGCTCGCCAACGGCACAATACCCCAGGTACATTGTCCTCTGCAAACTGCTCCATTCCAGCTACGTGATTGCCTTTTCTCCGGCCATTGGGGACTTAAAATGGAGCCTTTTCTCCTCTCCTATTCTCCTCTTTCTACTGTTATATTCATATCTGATTTTATTATTTTATTTTTTTCCTCCCATAGTTATCCTTTTTTATGCACCTGTTGCGGCAATTTCTTGTTCCATAGAGGCTGTACAATGCAACACCTCATTATTTTGGGATTATTTTCTTCTACATTTTTTATTTTTTCCATTCTTTCTATTAGCTCACACTCTCCTTATATATATATCTTGTTCAAATTTCAATCGTTAATAAAAATCTCTTTTAGTCTTCATACACTCAGTTATTCACTTTCTTTTGAACTTGTAGTGAATGCATACTGCAGTTATGCAGTTACTGTGTTAATGCGGTTGCACTGATGTTAATGCAGTTATGCACTGATGATGCAGTTTTTTAAATATTAATTCAGTAATTAAAAGTTAATTAATTAATTTTTAGTTTTTTAAATTTTAGTTGCATATATCTACCAATAGATGGCGCCAGATAAATTTAAAAAATGAATGAAAAGTATTTATAAAGGGCTTTCTGCAATATAGTGAAAAAAAAAGTAGGAATTGACTTTAAAATTTTTTTTTTTTATATTACTTGTTTAATGTTTGGTTGAGGTTTTTAATTTTTTTTTAATAAATGTTCAGGAATGAAAGACAGAACAATAGAGTTTCGTATTTTAACGTTGTTATAATGAAGTATTTTTGTTCATTTACAAAGAGGATAATTTTTTAATAGTTTTAGTTTAATATAGTTTTATATTAATTTTGATTTTTTTTTTAATATATTAAAAAATGAAGCCTTTTTTCTCCTTCTCCTTCCTTTTCCTACTGTTATATTCATATTTATTTTATTATTTTTTTTTGTAACGTTATTTTTGCTTCTAGTGTTATTCTTTTATGCACCTGTTGCAGAATTTCTTGCTCCATAGAGGGTGTACAATGCAACACCTCATTATTTTAGGATTACTTTTGCTACATTTTTTTTTTTATGTTTATTAGAGGATTTTTTATTTATTTTTTAATATATGTTCAGGAATGAATAGAACAATAGAGTTTTTATTTTAGCATTGTTAGAAATAAAGCAATTTTGTGTAATACAGAAAGGAATAATTTTTTTACTAATTTTAGTTACAAATTATAAATTTCTCATTTAAATTAAATTCTTTGTTTTTTAAAACGTTTAGTAATTAAATTTAGTTAATAATTTTTAGTTTTAAGGTTATTACATTTTTAAGGTATTACATTTTGTATATGTATATATATATATATTAATGTTTGTTAGAAGAGTTTTTAATTAGTTTTCTAACAAATGTTCAGAAATGAAACAAAACAATAGAGCTTTGTATTTTAGCATTGTTAAAATTAAGTATTTTTGTGCATTACAAAGGAAATTTTTTTTTAATAGTTTTAGTTTAATATTAATTTAGTTTTTATTTTAATATATTAAAAATGGAGCTTTTTCTCCTCTCTACTGTTATATTCATATCTGATTTTATTATTTTATTTTTTCCTCCTAGAGTTATTCTTTTTTCATGCACCTGTTGCGGAATTTCTTGTTCCATAGAGGCTGTTCTATGCAACACCTCATTATTGTAGGATTGTTTATTTGTACATTTTTGTTTTTTTTAATCTTTGTTAGAGGATTTTTTTTTTTAGGAATGAACAAAACAATAGAGCTTTGTATTTTAGCTTTGTTATAATGAACATATTTTATATATTACAAAAGGTATCATTTTTTAATAATTTTAGTTATATAATTACAAATTTTTTATTTAAATTCAATTATTAGTTTTTAAAATTTTTAGTAATTAAATTTAGTTAATAATTTTTAAGGTTATTACTTTTGTAAATTCTTGTTCTTTAAAGTTTGTTAACGGGTTTTTTATTTATTTTTTAATATATGTTAGGATGTTCAAAAATTATTAACTATGTTCAACATTAGGTTAATAATTTTTAAGGTTATTACTTTTTGTAAACTTTTGTTTTTAATGTTTGTTAGAGGATTTTTTTAAATAAATGTTCAGGAATGAACAAAACAATAAAAAGCTTTGTATTTTAGCATTGTTAAAATGATGTATTTTTGTGCATTACAAAAAAAGTATTATTTTTTTTAATAGTTTTAGTTATATAATTACAAAGGTTTTTTTATTTAAATTCAATTTCTAGTTTTAAAAAACGTAAACTTTTGTTTTTTAGTAATTAAATTTAGTTAATAATTTTTAAGGTTATTCCTTTTGTATATTTTTGTTTTGTTTAATGTTTGTTAGCGGTTTTTTTAATGTTTTTATTTATTTTTTTTAACAAATCTTCCGGAATTGAACAAAGCAAGTGATCTTTGTATTTTAGCAGTGTTAAAATGAAGTATTTTTTATAATTACAAAAGGTATAATTTTTTTTTAAAGATATTAGTTATATAATTACAAATTTTTTATTTAAATACAATTTTTAGTTTTTAAAATTTTTAGTAAATTAAATTTAGTTAATAATTTTTAAGGCTTTTAAGGCTATTATTTTTGTATATTTTTGTTTTTTAATGTTTGTTAGCTGAGTTTTTATTTATTTTTTAACAAATGTTCAGAAATGAACAAAAGAATAGGGCTTTTTATATTTTATCGCTGTTACAAATGAAGCATTTTTATGCATTACAAAAAGGTATCATTTTTTTTAATGATTTTTGTTTTACAATTACAAATTTTTGTATTTAAATTCAGTTTTTAGTTATGTTTAAAATGTTTAGTAATTAAATTCAGTTAATAATTTTTTAATGTTTAGTTAAATTTTAAATGCTTAGTTAAATAAAATTTTAAATGTTTAGGTAAATCAGAATTTTAATAATTTAGTTAAATTAATTTTTAAATTTTTTTAGTTTAATTAATTTTTAATTAAAAGAATTTACAAATGTAAAATTATTCTATTATCTTAATAAGTTCAAATAAATACAGTGAAATTCCTATTTAAAATTTCCGGCATTTAAAGATTCCCCACGTAAAAACATTTTTTAACTTTAAAAATTAATAGAAGTGATTATAAATAATTAAAAGATTTTAACTTACTTAAATAAAATTCAGCAGCTTTATGATATGCTTGCAATTAGGAATTTATAGAATGTATTAGAAAAATTTATTGTAATATATTTTTTTTATTATAAATATTGTTCTTATTTTCTTTGAAATATATATATACTTATATTGGAAATTCAAACTATAGTTTTAAAAATAAAAAATGCTAAAAGAATGCATTTATTGTTTCACAAGATTTCAATGAATTTATGCCAAAAATAATTTAATATTTCATGAAAACAAGTTTTCAATGACAAATAAACTATTATTATGTATTGTATGCCCATATTATATATATATAGTGAGTAAACAAGATTGTTTTTTAAAAGATGCTATTTATATGTAATCTCAATATAAGACATTACTAAAAACAATTTATTTAAATGGGAAGAATATTTAAGCTACTTATTTATAGAATGTAAGTAATAATTAGTAGTTAGTTAATAATTCTAAAATTGAGTTTTCTATAAAGAGACAATATATTTTTTAGAAAATGAGGAAATATATGCACTTTTATGGGATTAATATATACTCCTGCTCTTTTCTTAAGAATGCAACTATAGATGTGAAAGTTATGTAATAGAGTTTTCCAAACATTCATATAAAAGCTTTTTATTTATAAAAAATTATTCAATGATATACATTTCATTTGTATCTATTAAACATTTTCCTAGTTTTTCCTATAAATCCTGTCAATATAATTCTAATTACATTTGATACAAAATAAATCAATTGCATCAATTGAAAAAATAATCAATAATATTGAATAAACATCAATAAATAAATCAATTGTATCAAATGAAGATTGTATGTTTTTATAGTCAATAGCGTAAGATCTTAGCTTTTCTATAAATCCCTGTCAACATAATTCTAATTACATTTCGATACAAAATAAAACAGTTATATATTTTCCTATATATTAAACAGTTATATAATATATTCGAAAATTTATTCTTCATAAAGCTAATCTACAAATTACGTAATCAAATAATTAAAACCCTATGGGGTAAGAGCATTGAGAACTCGAATTAAAGGAGTTAGATTCGAAGCCCTAAATGTAAAACCAAACACAAAGCTTCCATGCCTATATTTGAAACTTGCACGATAAATCTGTAGGTCAGAATGCCCTTTCTTCGAGCTCAAGAAGGGTGGTTGGAAACCCCTTGTCATCCTTGAAGATGTTTAATTACAACTGTAGTAACAAAAAATGTGGTTGCCGTGTAACAGGCCGTCGTGGTGTATCTTGGATAATACTGAAACTGCTACATACCTACCGTTTTAATGGGTAAAATGAGGTAGAAGGAAACCATCTGGCATTCGAAAAGGCTATATTGTAATAGAGAAAATACATTAAAAAATGTTTGATTCTAATTTTTTTTTTTTTTTAATTACGATATTTTTAACTTTGGTTTTTCTGAAATGCAAAGATAAACAATGATGAACGAATGATAAGAAAAGAATGATAAATTGTGTTTTCCAAAGCGCAGATACAGTAAAAGACAATACGATCATCATGATGGCCTGACTTCTCAAATGAGCATCCACTCCGTCAGAAGGGAAGATTCGTCCGTGTTTTCATGCAGAGCGTCGAATCGTTATGGACAGGACGACTCCACTGTGGAACTTGTAGTGCAAGGTATGTCGACTCATTTTTTCCCTTCCTAAAAATTTGGTAAAATTTTTTTAATGTGCAAAAAAAAAATGTTATTTTATTTCCAGAATATATAAATCTCGGTTAAGTAATAGACTCATTCCTTATTTTTCAACGTACAGTATGAATAGTATGTATTTCCAGAATACATAAAGCTCGGTTAAGTAGTAGACTCATTCCTTTCATTTTTCAACGTACAGTATGAATAGTATGTATTTCCAGAATACATAAAGCTCGGTTAAGTAGTAGACTCATTCCTTATTTTTCAACGTACAGTATGAATAGTATGTATTTCCAGAATACATAAAGCTCCGGTTAAGTAATAGACTCATTCCTTATTTTTCAACGTACAGTATGAATAGTATGTATTTCCAGAATACATAAAGCTCGGTTAAGTAGTAGACTCATTCCTTATTTTTCAACGTAGAGAGTATGAATAGTATGTATTTCCAGAATACATAAAGCTCGGTTAAGTAATAGACTCATTCCTTATTTTTCAACGTACAAGAAGTATGAATAGTATGTATTTCCAGAATACATAAAGCTCGGTTAAGTAGGGGATTCATTCCTTATTTTTCAACGAATCCTTTTATTGCACTTTCTAGAATTTTGGAACTCTTCTGGAATTTTATAATTTTATAATTTCTTCTAGCTTTCTTTTTAAATATGAATTGACTTTTTAAAATTTAATTGGATTCAAAATCTATTTTATTCATCTAAAAAAGAATTGATTCATAAATTATGCAGAGTATGTATTTCCAGAGTACATAAAATATGTATTTCCAGAATACATAAAATATGCATTTCAGGAATGCATAAATCTCAGTTTAACAGGGGATTCATTCTTTATTTTCATTGTACACTTTGTACACACTTTCTAGAACAATTTTAGAATCCTTCCAGTTTAATTTCTTTTTAAATAATATTTGACTTTTTTAAAATTTTATTGGATTTAAAATCTATTTTATTCATCTTTAAACAGAATTAATTCTTAAAATATGTACAGTATGTATTTCCAGAATACGAAAATATGTATTTCCAAAATACATAAATCTCTGTTATGTAGGGGATTCATTCTTTTTTTTTCAACGTACACTTTATTGCACTTTCTAGAAGAGTTTTAGGGTCCTTTCAGTTCAGTTTCTTTTAAACAATATTTGACTTAGGTTTTCAATTTTATAGGATTTAAAATCTATTTTATTTATCTTTAAAAGGAATTAATTCATAAAATATGTACAGTATGTATTTCCAGAATACGAAAAATATGTATTTCCAAAATACATAAATCTCTGTTATGTAGGGATTCATTCCTTTTTTTTCAACGTACACTTTATTGCACTTTCTAGAAGAGTTTTAGGTCCTTTCAGTTCAGTTTCCTTTTAAACAATATTTGACTTAGGTTTTCAATTTTATAGGATTTAAAATCTATTTTATTTATCTTTAAAAGGAATTAATTCATAAAATATGTACAGTATGTATTTCCAGAATACGAAAAATATGTATTTCCAAAATACATAAATCTCTGTTATGTAGGGGATTCATTCCTTTTTTTCAACGTACACTTTATTGCACTTTCTAGAAGAGTTTTAGGGTCCTTTCAGTTCAGCTTCCTTTTAAACAATATTTGACTTTGGTTTTCAATTTTATAGGATTTAAAATCTATTTTATTTATCTTTAAAAGGAATTAATTCTTAAAATATGGACAGTAGGTATTTCCAGAATACAGGGTGATTATAATTAAAGTCCCACATTCAAAATGCTGTAAAAAGAACCAACCGTCACAATGAGTTCAAATTTGAACTAAAGATACTTGAAGAAGGGTTACGGTATGCATAAAAAAAGTTTCACAAAAAGTTCCACTGATTTTTTCCATCTAATTTGGCATGAGCTTCAGTGGTGGATAGGCTTTCCACTAACAGTGTCACAACTGTTGAATGACTAGGAGGTCATTTTTTTTTTCCGTCAAGAAACCGAAACAATCAAGACATTAATGTGCAACTTATGCCAAACACGTTGTCAATTTGATTCAAAATATCACTGTCAGCCGAATTACTTTTTTATGCCGCTTACAGCGCCATCTACTAATACACTTTACAACTTTTGTGATGTTATACCGTGGTATTCCCTTTCTTCAGATATCTTCAGTTTAAATTTGAACTCATTGTGACGAGTATTTCTTCTTATTTTTTTTTACAGCATTTTGAAAGTGTGACTTTAATTATAATCACCCTGTACATAAATATCCGTTAAATAGGGAATTTATTACTTATTTTTCAACGTACCTTTTATTGCCCTTTCTGAAGAAGAATTTTAGAATCCTTCTTGTTCAATTTCTTTTTAAATGTAAATTAACTTTTTTAAACTTTATTGGAATTAAAATCTATTTTATTCATCTTTAAATGGAATTAATTTTTTAAATTATATACTACTTTAAAATATATGCTGCTATTTTATTAATTAGAAATATTCATAAAAACTTATCAACCTCGTATAATGGACAAAACATATAATTTTAAGGAGACATATAAATTCTTTTAATGAAACTTGTATTAAACACATTAGGATATTTAAGTATTTAGATTTTGCTCTTATTTTATAAATCCTTTTTATTTCCAGGATATATAAAATTTCTGTTAATCAGTGTAATAAAGTATATTCTTATTGAACTTTTAGAAGTATTTTTAAAATCCTTCTTGTTATATTTCTTTTTAAATATAAATTGACTTTCATAAAAATTTATTGGAATTAAAATCTATTTTATTCATTTTTAAAAGGAATTAATTTTAAATTATATACTACTTAAAAATATATCCTACTATTTAATTAATTAGAAATAAATAAATCTTTATAAATTTATAAATCTTAACAACTTCGTATAATGGTCAAAATATATAATTTTAACGAGACATATAAATTTTAATGGAATTCATATTAAACAAATTATTGAAAGATTTAAGTATTTAGAATTTGCTCTTATTTCATAAAAATACGTAAAAGGATTTAAATGGACTACGATATTTTATGGTTAACTTATGTGTGGATTTTCTTCCGGTTGAGATTTTTAATTAAATCACGATGCTTCGCTTTCACCCACTCCACAAATCTTCCGCTCACCAACAAATTAATAACATTTCGTTGCAAGTAATCAACTTTATTGAAGTAAATCTTTCAGCATATTAGGGGAATGTAATTTATTGAGATACAATTTAGCATTAGTTTAGAGGCACTAAGCAATTGATAGAATTAAAATGTTTCCCAAATATAAAATGATGGTAGTTTGTGTATCATAAAGTACACTTAACGTGGGGATATGTTCCAATAAGTTTTCACTCTAAAGGAAACAGCATTAAAAGAGACTATCTTAACATGTAAATAATAGAGATAAATGAAAAAGAACAGATAATAATAAAATATATTAGTTTTTTTTATCAAGTGTGAACATGGTGTTGTTTTGGTTAGTTGTATGTGGAGTCTCCAAAAAGTGAGACTATAAAAGAAAAAGTAAGTTATTATTTAATCTTCTAGCATCACACGAGAAACAATTATTTCAAAAACTTTTATTTGAAATAAAAACTGATATTTCTACGTGATTTTATTCATGTGTGTTTTAAAACTGGCGGGAAATTTGAATTGAAAAAATCTAACAATTGGCCATTATCAAGTCACGTGCTCTTTAGTTCATTTTGAATTGTGTGGCTTTCAAAATATAAACATGATATCGTTTCAATATGTCTTAAAAATAGTGAGTAAGGATTAGTTTGTTTTTTATAAAAGTTAATTGAACCAACACTTCCAATTCAGACAGCGGAATTCGCTGCCTGAATTGGGTAGTGCTTCTTGTAGTATTTAAACAATTGCTTTTTCATCAATTTCCAGAGTTTAAATTTTGTTGTATTCCTGTCGTTATTAAATTCGATAGTTCTTGTGGGGTTCTGCACTTTAGGGTTTCATTTCGTCAAGTCTCTTTTCTGTGCCAAAGTAAATCCGCAGTGTTTTGTAACCCAGCAGCCATTTTGCTTGTTTAGGGACGAGACTTGGCGAAACCCGAAAGAGTAAATGTCGCTAAATAAATAAGAGGACCCCTAAAGTGCAGAACTCGTTCTTGCAGTATTCTGGCCAATCGCTCTATAAATTTCTGTGTTATTGAACATTAGTAGACGCACATGTGTATTCTTCTAGTAAAGTATGTTCATTCTGAAAAACGTCGCTTGCATTTTCATATTGTTAAATGTTTAATGTTACAGACTTATTAATTTTCTTATCAATTTTTATTCATAAAAACATGGAAAATACAAATAAAGCATCAATAATGTCATCTAACGTCGCTTGAACTTCAATAGCAAAAAGCATCAATAACACTTTTGAAATAATTTAAATAATTTTATATATATTGAACTGACTGATTGATAACATATTTTCTTACAGACTGATTTACATAAACTGATAATTTCCGTAATAATGGCTAATTTGTTTTTCAGAAAATCTGTTGAATGTTCCTTTGCTCCTCATCTTCAGAAACATTAATATCATCAACTTCTTTCACTTATTGTTCTACTAATCTTTAAGAACGTTATTGGAAAGATTTTCACTAATTGTAACTGATAACAATTCTTATATTTCGCACCATACATTAATTGGCCACAATAATATGTAAATGATGATAAAGCTTAACATAATACAAAAAAAAAAAAAAAAAAAAAAAAAAAAAAAAAAAAAAAAAACTTAACAAAACTTAACAACATAATTAAAATTTTAAATTGCATTGCATTGATAAAATTTACAGGATTAATTATAGTAATTTTAATTAAATAATTTATAACTTAAACTTTTCATTTTTTATATTAATATCTTGCATATTACTTTTATTTAAATTTTATCATCTAAAACTTGATCGGATGTGCTTATCGGACTTATGCTGCTTTTTTAAATTTGGCATTTAATTCACTTTTAAAAATAATGCTAAAAATTAATTAAAAGGGTAGTTACAAAATGATTAACAAAAATTGATAATACAAATTATTAATCACAAGTCACTACTACAATGCATTACAATAAATTAAACACATTTTAACTACATTCATTATAATAAAGAAATAAATCGCAGCAATTTAATTCCTTATAAATATGCAATAATACATTTTTGAAATTGACTGCAATAATATATTTCCTTAAAAATGTAATAAATATGTTGCAAGGCATTCTAATAATGTAATTCAATTAAAAATATAATATATTTTTAAAATCGATTGCACCAATGTAATTCCTCAGACAATTCAATATATTGTTATAATACAATACATTGAAAAGGACTAAAAGAATTTTTCAAGAGTTTTGGCATTCATTATAAAAATATAATAAATTTTTGATATCTATTGCAACAATGTAATTCTTTAGACAATTGAATATATAGTTATAATGCAGCACATTGAAAAGAAATTACATTACATTACATTACAATACATTACAATACATTAATTTTTTCACGACTTTTGGTATTCAGTATAAAAAAATATAATACATTTTGAAATCGATTGAAACAATTTAATTCCTTAAATAATTCAATATTTTGTTATAATACAATACACTGAAAAGTACTATATGAATTTCTTCACAAATTTAGGTATTCATTATAAAAATATAATACATTTTTGAATTAATTTTTTTAATTTTTAATTTAAGAATATTGTAAAGACATTGAGAAGAATTATAATAAATTGTTCATGAGTTTTGACATTCATTATAAAAATGTAATGCATTTTTGAAATTGATTGTAACAATGCAATTCCCTAAGACAATTCAATATATCGTTAAAAATACGAGTACATTGAAATAAACCATATAAATTATTTCACGCGTTTTCAATGAAAAGATAAAAGTGACCTTTAAGTATTATAGTTTAAATGATACAAACAAACCAGACACACATACGCGCACAAATACCATAATGAATAGAAATTCAAATTAGAATTTACATATATTTATACCATGAATTATTTCAGTTTATGCAGAAGAATCGATTCCCCTTTACCCTAAGAATGAATAAGCTACCACCAGTTTTTAAACACAATAATCGAATGCCTAATTCATTACTCCCCAACATCTATCAAAGGAAATCAGTTGTGTAAATACAAATTAACAATTTAACTTCATGACGTAATGAAAGCAGCCAGTAGAGGTTGGTAGATATGCCTCATTTTCTAAATAAACTATTCACTCTCCTCTCCAAGTTACACATTCTTCAATCTATTTGAGCGCATTTCTAAAACATAATTAAAGATCTTCCCATGTGACCCAACATAGAGGACGAGGGAAGAGTAGAGGACGTTACGTTCTCTTAATTAATTAGATTGTGTCCGCGCAGATGCAGTGCTAGGACTTGTCGTTCTTCGACAGATAAGAGGGAACTTCCAAAAGATATTGTGTGTAAACCTTTAATACATGTGTTGTGTAGTGATTGATTGGAATTCGTTCATTGGAGGAGGAAATTGGGTAAACTTAATTAGTGTCTTTTGTAAAGTAACTTTAAGAAGTGACTCCAAATTTGTAGTTAAATAACTTTGTTAGCAGATTAATATTTGAGTTGCATATGATAAAAATGTAACATACGTGTAAAAATATGATACAGGGTGTATCATATTTTCATGGTATAAATAGTACATGGTATATTATACATATAATAAATATTATCATGGTATAAATAGTACATGGTAGATTGGTAAATATATGGTGTAAAGTTCATAATGCCATTTATTGTATTTTACAATAAACGAAAGAATTTGCAATTGCTTGTAGTTCAAGCAAGTTTTTCAGAAATGATCTTCATATAATATAATAAACATTTTGTTAAAAAAATTTATTAACAGATAATATTTGAGTTACATGTCAGAAAAATGTCAAATACGTGTAAAAATATGATACATGATGTAAATTTCATAATGTCATTTATTTTATTTTATGATAAACGACAAAATTTACAATAGCACTTTTTCAAACAAGTTCTTTCAGGGATGATCTTCAGATATTATAAAAATATTTAGTTAACAAAATTTATTAATAGATAATATTTGGGTTACATATCAAATATATGTAAAAATATGATACATGTTATAAATTCCATGCCATTTATTGTATTTTACGATAAACGACAGAATTTACAATTGAATTTTGTCAAGTAAGTTTTTCAGAGATTGTAATAACTTCCAAAAAATATTGTGTGTAAGCATTTTAATACATGTGTTGTGTAGTGAATGATTGGAATTAGTTCTTTTGTTCGTTTTTTTATTGGAATTAGCTAAGAAGAGACTCCAAATTTGTAGTTAAATAATTTTATCAACAGATAGGTTACATATCATAAAATATCAAATATGTATAAAAATATGATACATGGTGTAAATTTCATAAATGCCATTTATTGTATTTTTACGATAAAGGACATTTATTGTATTTACAATTGCATGTTTTTCAAATAAGTTCTTTCAGAGTTGATCTTCAGATATTATAAAAACATTTAGTACTTTTTACTGAGATATTTTGACTTCGATTTATATTTACTTAAGATCTCTAAGCAGTTTTATCTACTTTTCCTTTTAAATTATTATTTATATGAAAAATTAATGTTAGTATAATTTATTGTTGAATTAAATTAAGAATAGTGTAATAAATATGTTAGCAAATTCTCTAAATAATACATTATCATCATCATCAACAGCACGACAACCCAGGGTGGGCCAAGGCTTTCCTTGGAGGCTTCTTCCTTGGAAGGATTCCTTTGGAAGGCTTTCCATAGATTTCCATGCATTCCTTGTGACAATGGTCTCCCAATTGTTAACCTTTAGCGCAGTGAAATCAAATCTTTTTCAACATCTATCCATCGCAACCTGGGTCATCATCTTCATCTTTGCTCCTGTGGTTTTGCCAAAACGAGCCGCTTTACATGGTTTAAATCATTCATTCTAAAAACATGAGCAGCCCAGTTTAATCTATTGATCTTAACAAATTTTATAATATCTGTGTCTTTTGTAGCATTTATAAATTTCTGCGTTGTACCTTCTTCTCCTACAATCACTTTCACTAACACCTCCAAGAATAGCCCTTAAAATCTTCCTCCCAAATATATCCAAATGGGCCTCATCAGATTTTCCCAAAGTCCATGTTTCAGAGCCACAGACCAAAAAATATGTCTAATGAGGGTTTTATATAACAAGAATTTAGTTTTCTGCATACGAACAGTGATTTAAACAGATTTTTAACCCCATAAAAAGCCTTATTGGCAGACACCATTATGTTTTTTTTTTATTTAAAGTAAGGTATTATTATGACATTTAATTTCTGATCCTAAATATTTAAAACTAAGTACATATTCAAAAGTACAAGTGCCTACGGTAATATGAAAATCAAATACTGTCTTATTAAATAGAAAAAAATTTAACATGCTGCGTGTGAGAAAAGGCAATCACTGTATATCTTAAATAAAGTAACATTGTTTTCTGTATGTAATGTCTAAAAACGTATTCTATGCTAATAAGGTTCATAGTTTTTAATGTAAATTTTCTTTAATGAGATCAGTGCGAGTTAAAGAAACGATATTTATGTTAAAAAATGCATATGAAGAAAACAAAATAAATCAGTAAGAGTATGCTGTTTAAAAAAATGCGAGTATGTTTTAAAAAAATCAAATTGAAAAGTTTAAATAAATATAGAGAAGAAAAAAATCAGCGGAAAAACTTCCTTTTCTTTTTCTAATTATTTTCATAGTGTAAAAATAAAGTTGTCATTAATTATCTACAAAATTTGTAACATTTAACCAAGGTAAGAATTTTTGTTTGATATTTTTCGTTGAAGTTTACATGTTTTAATGGACAAACAGTTTGAATTACAATTATATCATGTTAATTTTGTATTTTTTAATAAACTTCTTTAAAACATACTTGATGAAAGAATTTGGACATCATTTTCTGATGCATTATTGCGTCTAAAAATAATTTTTATATTTTCATCGAAAAATTTACATATTATTTAAATTTATATTTTCTCATAAAATTTACATATTATATATTTTGATGAAAAATTAAATATTATTTGAATTTATATCTTCTTGTAAAAATTTACATATTATATGTATATCTTCTTATAAAAATTTACATATATATGTATAAAAATTTTTATATGTATAAAAATTTACATATTATATGTATAAAAATTTACATATTATATGTATAAAAATTTACATATTATATGTATAAAAATTTAAATATATGTAGAAATTAATAAATTTCTATGAAAATTTATGTATAGAAACTAATATATTTTGACGAAAATTTACGCACAGAAATTAATATATTTTAAGAAAATTTACTTATTTTATATATTTATGAAAATTTACATATTATTTATATTTTTTATAAAAATTTACATATTATATACATGAAAATTTGCATATTATAGAAATTAATACATTTTATGGAAAATCTACATATTATAAAATTAATATTTTTTTATCAAAATTTACGTATTATATATTTTTTCGAAAATTTACAAAACTATATACTTTCTATTTGTTACTTAATGTTTAGAAAATATTTTATTTTTATTTAAATTGTATAAATTAATAATAATAATAATAATTTAATAAATTAATAATTTAAACATTGTATTTTATTTTTATTTAAATTGTTATATCTTAAGTCAGATAACATTCTGCACAATGTATCCCATGTATTCGATCGATTCATCTGGGCATGAAGGGAAGAAGTTATCTCTCCATTCATAACGAGATATCCTGAGGAAATAAAGCTTGGTTTTCCGCAACAATGCTTCTGTTTATTCCGGAAATCCAATACATACATACTTCTCTTGAGTTAACAATGCCCGAATTTGTGTCATATATCACATCACTGCGATGGCAAGACTTGGAGAGTGTTTCTACTTCTTACTGGGACATGGTTTGATTTTTATCAAAAAGTTCTAAGATTTTCACAATATATAAATAAGAATTAGTTATTTATGCATTATATGCTAGTTATTTATCTTAGTTAGGGCTGAGGTTCAATCAGCTGGTTGCTTTATTGTAGACAATGTTTCAAAAACGTGGTAACTCGATGGTGTTTGTGGTGTTCAGCATCTTGCCTTGTTTACCGTAATTTTCAGGGTTTTCTTTCATACGATACTCAAATGATGGTAGTTCTCTCAAGTCCTCCCGAAAGGCACTACTCTCCTTCTTCATCGACTCGGAGTCAAGTCAAACTTCTACTGGTGCTCCCTCACAACCGAAACTGCCCCTTTCCCTCCATCCATTATACTGTAACTGTTAAAAATTTAACTGTTTAGATTTTAACTGTTTAAAATTTATTTTTATTTTTAAATTCTTTTCTCCTTGCTTTAAAGATACCGAATGCTGATTTTTACAAAAATAATTTGTTTCGTTTTTATTTGTGAAGATAATAAGTACCATAAAATTGAAAAAAAAAATATTTTAGTCAATAAACTTGTACAAATACTAAAATTTAAATAAATTTATTAAAAACAACGGTTTTGACAAGTACATTTATAAATATAAACAAAAATTAAATAAATATTAGATTGGGTTTAGATATATTTGAATGCTCAGCTTCGGAAAAAAAAGGAGAAATAAAAAAGAACTCCATCATCTTTCATTTAATCCTCTTTTATTCATTACCTCCTACTTACGGTTAAGAAAAGGAAACTTTGTAAAGCTACAGCTAATTAATGGATTTTATACGAGTTAGAATTCCTTCGCTAATAATTAAAGACGGAAAAATAATTAAATTTGAGTTATATGTGTTATATAAATGTAAAGGAATTTTTATGTTATGGTAGTAATAGCTACGTTGAAATGGGCGCGAGTATTTTATGTAAGAAATTTGTAATAGTTATTTATATAAAATCATTGTAATTGTTTAAAAATCTTATATATTAACTGATAAAATTTTAAATATATTTTTAAATTAAATACTCATTTTATTTTGTGTTGATACGAAGAATTTTCCCTCCAAATAATAATTTTGATAAGATTATATTATTATTTAATGCTTTTTATATGAATTATCTATTTCTAACATTCACAAATATTGTTTTGTATACTTATTAGTTCAGGGATTTGTATCGGGTTGCATGGGCTTTGTTAAAAATCGTTAACCGGAATGGATACAAAAATCATCATTCTATTTTTTAAAAATCTAGCATTTAGAGTTAAATAAAGTTAAAAATTAAGTTATATCATGAATGAAAATTAAGTTCCCATTCATTCATGATGTTTGCATCTAAAAACTAAGAAAAATATTTTCCCTCAAAATAATAATTTTGTTAAGATTATATTTTTATTCAATGCTTATTTTCGATCAATTGTCTATCTATAAAACCTCATAAACCTTCTTTATACATATTAGTTCAGGGATTTTTTATCAGGGTGCTTGAGCTTCGTTTAGAGAATCCGTATGATTGAATGAAAATAAAAATTGTTATTTTCATTTTCCATGATTAAATCTAATATTTTAGACTTAAATGAAAATAAAAATTAAGGATATGATGAATGAAAATTAAGTTCACATCCATTGATGATGTTTGCATCTAAAAATTACAAAGACAATTTTTCCTCAAAATAATAATTTTGATGAGATTATAGTTTTATTTAATGCTTATTTTTTAATCTCTAAATCTTCATAAATCTTGTTTTGTATACATATTAGTTCAGGAGTTTTTATCAGGGTGCATGGGCCTTGTTCAGAAAATCTGTATGCCTGAAGAAATAAAAATCGTTATCTTTGTTTCTTCTTATTAAATCTAGCATTTAATGCTAAATGAAAATAAAAAAATTAAGTTCACAATAATTCATGATGTTTGCATCAAAAAATTAAGCTTATTTATTTTAAAACTAATATAAAAAATAAAAAAGGTCTAAAAATTAATATTCAAATTAGTTTCACCAATTTAATTGGGTAATTAAATTTAAATGCTTTCTAAGATAAAAGCTTTTAAATGATTTGTGCATCAAATAGTAAAAAAATACACTTCAGTACTTATATCAGAGGAAATTTGTAACGTTTCTACTCTCCCCATTTATAAACTTTATCTCTTTCTGTTATATACAAAATAAACAAACCAACATGTCAATTTTTTTTTAATTTTATCAAATAATAATTAATTATAAACTTTGGTAAAATAATAATTATTTTTATCAAACAAATATTATTATCAAAAAAATAACATCATATTTTGTTGCAATTTATATCACAGATATTAAAAAAAAAAAAAACATTTAATTTTTGAAAAGGATATGTATTTCTTCATAAAATATTTAAATATATATAACATATTTTATATTTTATTTTAAAAGGAAATTTATTTTTTATTTCAAAACTATTTATTAATTAAGTTATTTAAAATATTTAAAATAATTATTTTTTACTCAAAAATATTTAATTCAATTATTTATTTTTTTTTTTTTCAAAAAGGAAAATTTTAAATATGTATTTTAATGGACTCCATTCGAAATGTTTTAAAATTTATGTAATCTGGGTTTTTAAAAGTAGATTAACGTATAAAAGTAGATGTATAAGCGCAACTGTACAGTTAAATAAAAACGTTTGACATTAAATTTTGTTTCAAATTTATAGGACAGATAACATCAAAAAACATTTAATTTTTGAAAAAAATATTTATTTCTTCATAAAATATTTCAATACATACAACATATTTTTACATTTTTTTTTTTTATCTATCAACCTTTTTGTAATTTATTTCAGATAAATAATAAACAAAGAAATATATATTTAAATGAATAAAAAAAAGCCATTAAATACATGCTAACTTCCGCATCACTTTCAATTAATTTCATTTCCGATTAGAGTTGAAATTAAAAACAAACAAAATCGGCAGCCAAGAAATTTCCATAATTATTCTTATCCGATTCGCTTATAAATAACATATGCAAACAGCTGGATGCATAATTAGTGCTTACAGAACCATTGAACATTAAAAAGAAAAATATGTTTCTTTTACTTTTAATTCATAAATAATTCTTCAGAAAAAAAAAAAGCATTTAATTCAATTGGAACAAAGCCAGTTTAAGTCGGCCTGAGCTAATAAATGATAAGGTTGTTGTTTTTTTTTTTTTTTTGTTAGATTTACACTTTGAATAATTCATTTTACTTTTAAAGATAAAAATCTATTAAAAAATGAAGCATTTGATCTAAATTTGATTTAAATTTGAAGAGATTATAATTGTAACTGATCAATATATATCTAATGATATTCTTCAAGTTATAGATATTCGATATAATTTCTAAAATGAAAACAAATAGATATTTTTATCCGTAATAAAACATATCTTTTTTAAAAAATATACTTTTATATGATTAAAAAATTAGCATGCTATTTCTTCAAAAAAATTATTTTTATAAATAGAATATGGCAATAATACAGCATATTTGTATTCATAACTTTTGTTGACTTATGAGATTTAGTTATCCTAAAAAATGGACCCTTTTATGGTATCTTTTAAATAAACAAATAAACAGTTTTCGTAGACTCTAAATCTAGACTTCTTTGATAAATAACTAAAACAGAAAATTCAAATTACATCCACAGTTTTTAATCCCGACTTGTGGCTTAGTGGCAACGCACACCGCTACTGAGCATTAGGACGGAGGTTCAATCTACTGGCGGCTTTGTTGTAGACATGTTTTGAAAAAAACGAGGTGACTCGATGGCGTTTGTGATGTTCAGCATCTTGCCTCGTTATTCAGACTATCTGTTGGGATTTTTCCGGAATTTCTCTCATACGAGGTGCATGAGTTCCCCCTAAATGTCCCCCGGAAAGCACTGCCTCCCTCGGTGTCACGGAACCAAATCAGACTTCTACCCACAGGTGCTCTATCCCAACAGAAGCTGCCCTCCCCTTTCCTTTCTTCCGTGAGACCACACTTGTTCTCAGAGTTGGTCCAGATGTTTATGTCTATCAAGAAGGTTAAGAAAAAAAAATACAGTAGTTTTCAAACTTACTTCAAAGCAATCTGTCATTTCCTTTATTTTATGTAACTGAATATTTTATGTAATCTACCTTAACATCTTTTTTTCCAATAAATGATCTATCGTTAATATTTATTTATTACTTTATGCCGTTTCATTACAGTAAGTCAAATTTAGTTGAAATATGTAGGTTAATTTTTTAAATTAGAGTTTCGATTTATGTAATTCAGATTAAGGACTCAAATTCAGTATTTTAGTCTGATTCTTCAGTAATCATATTGCCAATCGGGAAATGTATTCTAAATGAGAAAGTCATGCTATATGCAGCTAAAACTTCTCAGCCACCCTTCCACACTTATAAAAAATAAACAAATTTTCAGAATAGAATAAATTGCTTCAAGAGGTAAAATATGCGAATCAATAGTGGAGTCATTAATTAAAAGGGAGAAAATTGAAATCGGATCAACTCTACGTCGTTTCTGAACCTCAAATTCCAGCACTTTAGCACTAGCGACTATTCAATAATAATAATGTTACTAATAATGAAATTTATTATTTTAAAATAATCACGAGATAATCATTTTAAAATGAGGAAAAGCTCACGATTTTTTTTTTTTTTTTTTTTAATAAGAACGCTATAATTATAAAGAATAGATAAATAAAAAAAAATATATATATAATTAAAATATTCACAAATATAGTTCATATATCGACATTAAAAATTGCTATTTATATTTTTAAAAACGAAAAATTTAGAGTTATTTCACAATGTAGAGCTTTTGTGACTAATTATGAGAAATTTATTAGAACAACTATTAACTTTTTTATAATTTAGATTTTTAAGATACAAACCTTTGCCAATCAATCTTGGTACACAACCTAGCTAGCAATTGCACTTTCATCCGGTGCAAATTGCTCAATTTTTTAATAATTAATATTAAAAAAAGTTGATATAAATATTTAAATAATTAAGTGATTATTATTTTCGAGTTAAACTAACAAAAAATATTTAAAGGATCATAAGAGATTTTAGTATTTAAAATGAAGAGATAAATTATAAAGATAAAAATATTATTGAAACAACCATAAATTTTATTGTCTAGAAAAGAAACCGAAAATTGTAGTTTTATTATAAAAAAAAAAAGTAGAACACTTCATAGTAGTCTTTTGCATTAGTTGTATTTTGGGTTAGTCATAAGAAATCCATAGGAAAAAAAAATTTCTTATGATTTAAGTTTTTAAGACATCAGAAAGTGTAAAAGACAGTACAAATATTTGTTATTATATAAAGATCATATATATAAATATATAACTATTTTTAACAATAATTTTTTTTTATATTTAAATATTTTTTTACGTACATATAAATATTTTTTTTTTTTGTTGGACAGGAAAATTAGATTAGACTATTAAATATTTTTTATTAGACTTGTGATAATTTTTGTAAAGCACTTAGCATTGTTTAAGATTGTCACTAAAAATAATTAAAATTTGCAAATTGAATGCAAATTACTTTCTAAGTCTTGGAACTTAGTTCAAAACAATCCTTCTATTCCATTTATTTTAAGTAACCGAATATACCTTAACATCTTTTACCAATAAGTAGTAACTCGCTTTTAATACTTATTCATTAATTTATACCGACTCGCTGCGGTGGGTCCAACTCAACTGGGACAAACAGAACTGATTTTTGAAGAACGTTCTCCGATTTATCGATTCGAATTCAATGCATTCGTCTGATTCTTCAGTAACCACAGTGTCAACCGGGAAATGCATTCCAAATGGGAAGGGCTTGTCACCTGCGGCTAAAACTTCCTCCTTGTGCCTGCCCACCACCCTACCCCCAACTCAAGTCGTACCAAACAAGCATCTTTTGCGGATAGACGGAATTGCTTTAAGAGACAAGAGGTAAAGTATGCGAACCAATAGTGGAGAACTAATTAAAAGGGAGTAAATTTAATTAAATCCATAAGGAAACCAAGGGGGTAGGGGGTAGGGGGTTTGGGGGTTGGATGAGGAATTTCTAAGCCAGAAGGAGCAAAACTTCATTTCGCCGAAATTCTCGTCGCCTAAGATAACACTTGGGGAAAAGAGAAGAGGTGTAGTGCAATCCGCATAAGGGGGCGTGCAGACGATATTTTGGGAGAACTTGGAGGATGGAATAAGTTTGGGAGAACATCTGGTGTGGGGTTTCGTGTATGGTGTTTCGGTTTGTGGTTGCTTAATTGAAAAGGTTTGGTAAATTGAATTTATCAATGCAAAAAAGGTATGGTATTTAATGTATACCTACTATATAACAAATTAAAGGTTTAGCATACAAAAAAATAGTGCAGTTTTATTTCAGTTTCGTCATCTGCACTATAAAAAATTTAAATGTGTTTCTTTTAAAAATTATATAAAATATTAGTAAATTAATACGTGGAATAAAATTAAAATTTAATTTAGGAAAAAAGTTTATCTAAATGTATAGCTTAATTTACATAATTTTTGTAAGCAACGTGAGTTAGATAAGAACTCGTTATAATTAACATTAATACAAGTGATGCTACACTAATACAAGTGATATCAACAGATTAAAGATACATGAAAAAATCAAAAGGGCGGTAACAAAATATGTGTAAACATCAAAAGGACAATATTAAAATACGTATAAACATCAAAAGGCGATATACACTCAAGAGCCAAAACATTATGACCACCTGTCAATAACGAGTTGGCCCACCTTTGGCGCGCAACACAGCTTCAACCCGCCTTGGCATGGATTAATACCAGTTAAATACCACTTCCACCTGATCACGTGCCTTCCACGTCATCCAGGCGAGTTCATTGCAAAATGTAGGGGTGGTCATAATGTTTTGGCTCTTGAGTGTAGAAATATGTGCTATCATCAAAAAGACTAAAGACTATGCTGAAGATATAAATTATACTTATTTAAAATAAAATATAAATTATATTTTTGAAAAAATTTGTAATACTTTGGATTTATATTAATAACAAAATTAATATGATAACAATACAAATGATGAAAGTTAAAGAAGATTTAGGTTAAAAACAAAATTATGGAACGAGATAAATATAATTGCTACATTCGTTGAACAAAATATAGAAACATGAATGTGTGTTTCAGTTCAAGAATGTCGGATTTCAAAAATTTCCTATTAAATTATACAATTTAAAAACATTTTACATTAATAAAAATTAATTTTTTGGAATAATTTTGGTAACGGGTTTTTTTCAGTTAAGTAATTATTGTTTAATGTAACATTGATCATTTTTATATTTGAAATCGAAGACAAACTTGTTACGATGTGTCTCCTATGGATTATTGTGCATTTGGACTTTTAAAACCAGCTACTTTTATTGGCATTCCAAAACATTCGATGGACTATGGGGGATTCTGGTGGAAGGATGGAACAAAATCAATCTTGATATAAGAAAAGCTGTTTTATCTTAGAAATCAAGATGTAATAGGATAGTTCGACAAAAGGTATATTAGAGGGAATATAATAGAAAATAAAATTGTTGTCGTTATTTTATATGTATTTCAGCCAAATGGTTACAAAAATATATTAGTACACTCCATATTAAAAAAAAATGGCATATCTGTAATTAAATTACGCTTCAAAGTTTAACTGCATCCGATCATGTCATACAATAAAAGTTCTAAGGTTGGTTTTTTCGAATAAAAAAAAAAAATTAAGCCTTATTTATGCAATAATTTTGAATATAATACTTAAAGAACGGCTGATCTGAGTTAGCTGCTTAGTTTAGATGAAACTTGCTCAAATTCTAATTGCAAAATCTAACCAAAAATTTCTGTAATTATACCGATAAATTCAGCAAGACAGAAAGTCCTTATATTAGGATTGAAAAAGAGAGTTAAAATCCGAAAAGCTGCTTGGGGTGTTCTGTGGTACAGTGAGGATTGTATATGGCTACTTGTGGTGGACCGTGGTAAATTTTGAAATTGCTAGATATCTGCCGTTTTACTAAAGAATTATTTCATTTCAAAATTAAAATATATTTTTTATCAATGTATAGATACTTTTTGAGAACCAAGTTGATTTTAATAATATTGAACATTACGATTTGTTGGTGAAAATGCATTGATTTTAATACGAATTAAGTTTTTTGCAAGGTTGTATCTCTTTTGCTTCACTTTTGGAATTTCGTAATACAATTCTTTTGATTATGAACATTTAAATATGTTCTTGCACTCGTCTCATGGTCAGTGTATAACAATAGGTTTTCATTTCAGTGGCAATGTGCGCCGCTGATGAGCTTTTAGAACTGAAGTTCAATCCGCTGGTGACGTTGTTGTAGATATTGTTTAAAAAAAAAAAAAAAAGAGACTCCATGGCGTTTGTCATGTTGAGCATATTGCCTCATTAGTCAAACTACCTGGTGGAAGTTTTTTTTTTAATTTTATCCCATACAATACGCCCCTAAATATCCCATAAAAGGCCACCCGGAAGGCACTGCCCTCTTTCTTCAGCGACATTTAGCCAAATCAGACTTCTACCTTCTAGTCTTCATCTACCAGAAGTCCCCCCCCTTTTTCTTCCATGAGAACACACCGGTTCATGGATTTGGTTTTGGATGTTGCTGTCGACCAAAAGTGGGATAAGAAACAACAACATCAAACAAATAAATTCCTTTAACATTTACTAAATTATTCTCGCTTCATGGAAATTAACCTATGAAGTGCAAATGTAAAGACATGCCTGATTTGATTTATTTTTTTAAGAAATAAATTGCTCTTTTTTTTTTTTTTTTTTTCAAACTTTAATGCTTGTTTATTATTTTTAATATTTCTATTATTTTTCAACCTTCTTCCTTTTTTGATTAATTAGCAAAGTCTGTAAAAATTCATGATGAAAAAAAAAATATTACAACCAACGAAACATTTTTTTTTTTTTTTTTTTTTTTTACGCATAAAAATGAAAGGGTATTACTTTATAACTGACATTTTGTATTTGCTTTATATTACAAACAGAAAGAGTTTTGTTGAAAAATTTATGAACAATAAAAGTTAATTAAATTCCTCTCACTGCGTGAAAATTATTTAGAAAATAAAAAGAAAAGTTGCATTTTTAATTGAAATTTATAGTTAGGAAACTGGAATTTTAAAAAAAGGAAAGAAAATCTCGAGTTTTCATTAAAGCAGATGCACAAATAGCGTGTTAAAATGTTTTGTACTAGCAAATATAACAAAAACGATATTGATTTGCTTCAGTAAATATCACAATGTAATGTAGACTTCCCTTTAGAAAAATTAAAGACTGAAAATGAAGACTTTAGAAATATTATGAAATCCCAACATAGCTAATTATTAACTAGCAATGAAAGATTAATATTATTATGAAAACCTATTGTTATAAATCAGATTTTGTTAGAAACACTAGCAGTTTTAAAACATTATTATTCTTGTAAAAACATATTATTATAAGCATTTATACTCGTATTGTTTGATTAATTTTTCAAATTTAATAAACTAAGTTTGAAATAAAATACAGTTTTTATTTATTTAAAAAAGCCAATTAGAAGAAACCAAAATAATTTTCATATGATTTTTGTTTGCGCATTAGATGAAATATAATGAATTAAAAAAATTTTTAAGGTTTAGTATTATAATAGTGAATTTGCATGAAATACAAAAATACAAACAAGCTCACAATTTAATAATAAATTAAACAATAAGTCTATTTGATGTTTATTAAAGATGTATTAATAGAGCAATGAATGCGAATTTAATGAAACATACAAGAAATGGAAAAAAGGAAATATGATACAAAAATATTAGAATTTAAAAATAAAATCACAATTACTGAAAGAGCCATATTTTATCTGATGTTTTCGAAATTCAATTCAATCATTTTATCCGAAATCATTAGGCCTCGTTTAAGAAATAGAACAACTTAATCACTTTACAATTGTACAGTAATACTGTCGCAGCAGCAAAATGGTAGAGGGGAACAGAAGGTTCAAGTGAAACTGGGAGATCTGTAAATCCGTCAAAGGAGCACTAACGGACAAGACAAACAGGAATAAAATTCAAATCCTGCAAAGTAAAGTTCTTACGATTACCACAATGATTTCTTGGTATGTCCGTAATTCAGTTATACATAGTGACCACTAAACTGATCCAATGCACGAACATATTAAAAGAACTATCAGCGAAATGCTTCCCTTGTTATTACTCATCATTCACAATCCAATCATCAAATTTCAAGTTTTCGTTGGGGTTCTGACTAGCACTCTGGTCTTTGGTTTCATAGGTTTCAGTTTTGATGTTGTGGTTCGTTTGGATGTTTGTTAGTGGTTCGGAATCGACGTTAAACTGTAGGACCCGGTCTAATTAGCCTAAAGAATGCAAAAAAATGACAGTAGAGCGACACACAAACCAAGTTTTCTTTGCTCACAACCCCAACAACAAGAAAAATCCATACACCATAACCAAATGGACCCTACCTCTAAAGCAGCCATAGCAATAGCCAAGACAAACTTCACTATTTTCAGCAACGTTTCTAGAAAGACATCTTTAAATCACCCTTCCAGCAAGCAAGTGCACAAACAAATGCAAGTCAATGACCCCAATATACTATTTCTTTCAAACGAAGGTCAAAGTCTCTCTATTCCAAATTTCCACCGATTACAAGATTGTGTTTCACCCCTCCTGTCCCTCAACAGTGCCTGAGGATAGTTTCTTTTCTTGGTGGATCTACGTTTCAAATGGAAAATTAAACCGGAAATGAAACCTACATATTACTGCTTCCTGACTATCTCCTTTCCGCTACCATACAAATGTATATGAATTCACCAAATTGACTCTGAACCAGTTGCGATGAAGACTATGTGCTAAATATTTAATTTCATTATCTCTTTTGTTACTGTTTTGTTATTTGTTTTTATTTATTTACTTTTTTTAATATCGTTGATGATTTTATCATTGTTACTGCCTCCTGTCAAGGAATGTTTTTCAAACTGAGTAGAAGTACATTTCATCATTCAATTATCCAATCTAGTAATGGTAGAAACACGAAATATGATATCACCACGAGAAAAATAGACATTTTGTCAGCAGTCCATGTAGCTTCATTTTTCAGTTGGTTCAAAGTTGGAACACTGGTTAGTGGTTGTTGAATGTTGGCTTTCATCTGAGTCTAGGCTTTCTTTGTTTACAGGCGTTTTTTTTTTTTTTCCCATGGATTGTGGGCCCACATTCTTTTAGCCGTATCCGCCTGATGGTCTGATCAATTTGGGCTATAGCGATAGACATACGTTATATATAAGATAGACATGTCTGCGTCGTATTCTATAGATATGAATGCCATCTTCTAGATGTCATGCATTATTCAGCATCATACATTATGATCCATCATTGTCAAAAATAATGGCTATTCAGAGGCACTCTCAACAATAACAATAAGGGTATAAGCATTTTTCTGAGGGTTTCGTGGAGCATTCCTTTTATTCCAACCAGATAATGGCCTTCCACATATTGACTGAAGTGTTTAATCCTTTTTCCCCACACGACAAACCGTTTCTTTTTTTGGCTTACGTGTTAATTTTTTTTTTAATACTGCCAATGAATTTTATCATCGTTTCTTCCTCCTGACAATTCTATTACTGAATTTTTTTTTTCAAACTGAGTCGAAGTGCTGCGCCTGAATCAATTATCCAATTTAAGTAGGAACACGAAATGTGAACGAGAAAATAGACACTTTGTCTACAGATCATGTATTTTCAATTTTTTAATTTTTGAAAGCTGGAGCACTGGTTAGTAATTGTTTAATTTGGTTTCCATCACAATCTACACTTCCATCATTTACCACCGTCTTTTTTTTTTTCCGCCATGGATTGTGTGCACACGCGTTCTTTCAGCAGTAATACCTGATGCCCTGACCAATATGAATTATAATGATAGACATGTATGCATTATACTTCATAGATATGAATACCTTCTTCTAGATGCCATGTATGATTCAGCATCATACATTATGATCCATCCTTGTCCAAGATAACGGCTATTCAGAGGCACTCATAACAGTGGCATCTTCATTATGAACGGCTATCACTGTTTTTGTTTCTACTTTATTGTGATCACTATGGATAATTGAATTATGGACATACCAAGAAACTTTGTGATAATTACAAAAATTTTATTTTGTAAGATTTGAATTTTATTCCTATTTGTCTTGTCGGTTCGTGCTCCGTGTACGGGTTTACAGATCTCCCAGTTTCACTTGAACCTTATTGATCCCATGCTCATTTTTTTCTGATTCGGCAGTATCACTATAGAATTATAATGTAGATTAATCTGCTCTATTCAAATGGAATGTCTACGCATGCCTTTGAGGCCTAATGATTTCGAATGAAATTAATTTCGGTATACCAAAAGATAATAGCTAGCGTGTCCTTTACGTCCCTTTTTTCAGGAAATGTGATTTTATTCTTAAATTCTAATAATTTTTGAATACAACCACTTTTCATACCACCATTTTTCTAATGTTCCATGTAACATTCCATTTATTACAACCGGATAATGGCCTCCTACATATTCCTGGAAATGTTTAATTCTTTTTCCCCACACGACAGACAGTTTCTTCTTTGGTCTACCTTTTCGCAGACATGTGTCCTGTTGGAAATGCGTGGGATTTCATTAATAATTATCTTTTCCGTGAAACTCATGCAGTAACCAAAACAGGACCACTATTAGCTTAGATAAAATGAGTCTGAAACGCTATTCATCAGATATCAAAACGCAGCATTTGTTTTATTAGATACCGTAATGTGAAAATGCTTTATTAAGCAGCAACTTTAACTATTATTCCAACTATTAATTTTGACATTTGGTGATTATTTTTTGCTCTGCGTAACTGCTGATTCTGAGTAAAATAAATTTATTTTTGATATTAATGACTATATTATTATTATATTTTTTTATTTCCAATGGCAGATTATGAACAATTAGAGCAAAAAAAAGAACGAAAAAAAAAAAACATACAACAACAACAAAATAATACAACAAAACATGCTCAAACAGAGTTCATTAATCTAACAATAATGCCAAGTTGCAGATCTTTTAGCCACTAAAAAGTGTTACCAGTGCACCACGGGGAGGTAGATCTTCTGCGCACCCATGACTATATTAGATGGGACTCATTAAAGTAGTAGTACAATGGAGACTCATTAAAGTAGTTTCATGAATTCAAATTACTTTTGTTTGGGTGATATTTAAACACCGCGTTCTTATTGTGTTAGGGGTAATATATGTTTCGTTGGGGAAGGATTGCCGATTGGCTGACGCCTGTAGCCCTCAGATTGTGCCAAGCCTGGGAATTCGTAGGTTGGGGGTAATAGCAGTAGTGGTTCTTAATCCAATTTAAATCGTAGGTCCCGGTATAATAATGCTGTTGGGAGTAGATCACTGACACCCCTACACCTTAACAAGAAAAACATATCCTGTTTTGGAATCTGCCAGTAGGCAAATAGGGGGCCTGATCGCCGAGCAGCTAGTGCCTTAGAACCACAGATATCGGGTATGAATCCGTTGCCATGGATGTTTATAGTGGTTCGAAATCCACTTTAAGCTGTAGGTCCTGGTCTCATATGACCTTAGAGGTTCTGGTCTCACAGATCCCAATCAGACTTTTCACCCACATCCTTTCCAAATTGTAAACAGCAACTCAGCTCTAGGCAAAGTGATGTGGTGTGTGTAGTAGTTGTAGTAGTCAAACGGTCACGATCCAACATGGACTGTAGTGTCAAGGAGTTAATTATAATTCTATAATGTCAGATTCATTAATATAAATTAAAATAATTACATCAAATTGATGACACCAAATTAAAAAAATTTAGATAGTACTTGTTTCAGTTATTTATCATTTAAACCTTTTTGATATTTTCTGCTATAGTAAAAAAACTAGTAACAATAAAAGCTGCATTGAAAGGTAATGTAAACAGTTTATTTAAAATCAGGCTGTAAATTCTTCAAACAAAAAAAATAAACAAACCATCAGAAATCTTATGTCAAAATAAAAGTAGCAAGAAAACACCTTTAAAATCAACAACCCTGATTGGAAGATACACACGTGATGCAATAAATAAACATCATAGTTAAAGCAGCTGCAAGCTCTGGCAAATAATGAAAAAGTAGAACAATTATTGACAAATTAATTGCAGTTTTCAAAAGAGCACTTAATGTAAACATTCCCATAAAAGAGAGGCGAAAATTTCCTTTGGAAAACTGTTTGCATTCATTGAATTCGGGTTCGTGTACTTTAAAAAAAAAATACATTCATTTGAGAGCTATTTGAATTATTTCTAAACTAGAAAGGAATGGAAAAGTTTAGATTGAAATTTTGTAAAGAATTTAATTTGAGATTCAAATATTTTCAAATTAAAAAAAATGTTATAATAATGAATTAATTTTAATTTTTAAATTACATTTATTGCTGTTAGATCATTAATTCAAATTATAGTTTTTATGTATAATAATATATTTTTTTGCAGAATAAATTATTTTACAATGTATTTATTTAATGATTTTATTTTATAAATGAAACAAAATTTGATATTTATTTTGCATTAATTAGTTTTTGATGTGCTTTATCAGTTTAAATTTAATTTAAGCAGTTATTCAAAGTTCGAACTTGCTCATATATGAATATTTGTTTGTGTTCAAGTAATTTATATGTTAAAAAATATTTTTAAAAAGCCCAATTAAATGACTCAATGGTTTAAAAATTAATGTAAATAATAACTTTCAAGCTTGGAAATAAGTTCAATGTTTTTGAATTTATTGAAACATTTTTTTTTATTTTTATTTTATTAAGGTACATATTTATTAAATGTATGTATAAAGTTTTCTGTGTATGTATAACCTTTAAAGGAATAATTTTATCCATTATTTTCTTAAAGTAATATTTTAAAACAATATGTGTTAACGTGCTTCAGAATTAAAATTATGTATACATATACTTTAGTTGCATGTAGGAGCATGATCGCTGAATAACTAGAGCCCAGCACTCGGTGCCCAAAGTTTTCGGGCTCGACTCCTGGTGGGTAATGAATGTTTGCAGTGCTTCGGAATCCCCTTTAAACTGTAGGTCCGCTCTAATATAACACTACCCGCACTAACACTTCCGCACTAAAAACACTACCCCGTAAACAGAAAACATCTCATGCTTTAGAATCCACCAGAAGGCAAACGGACTTGGTCCGACATCGGTTGTTGCGTTATTGAAGAAGAAGTTCTGATGCACATGAATGGTCCCCAGAATAAAAAATAAATTAAATGATAGCCTCTTCATATTAAATACCAAAGGCAACTTGAATTTAATTTGAAAATGTATTGGTTGTGATCGAGACTAATTTAATTTCAATTTTAACATTATTTTTAATACATTATTAGTAGATGATTGGAGAAAAGATCACAAAAACAAAAGTGTTTGCTGATCTAAAATAACATTTAAAACAATCAAAATAATCATAGAAACATCAATTCTTGCTAATTGATCGCGATCGAATTTTAGAACTAATAATAAATAGTATTTTTTATTCTTAAATAATATATATTATCTTATGTTTGTAGGAACTAGTGAAAAATAGCAGCAGAAGAATAGTTTTTTTTAAGAGATAAAAGTATAAAATAATTCAATTTGTAACTTCATAAACGAATAATTTCACGAAATATATTACGTCACAAACGTCTAGAACGGCACATTTTTTCTGTCTCCTTGCTCTTTCATAAATGAATGAAAACAAAGTCCTCCTTAGAACTTTCAGAAGGATTCATTACAAATATTTCTACTATTTAACAACGGTCCCCCTTTGTGAAATACGACCTCAAAAGAAACCTTTGTGACCGGTATTGTTCGTGCAATATTCTAATTTCGCACCGCCTTGTTAGAAACCTCTTCATCCATGTCAAGGCGCAGCCTGGGGGACCGGCGGACAAAGAACACGCATCCTTGGATCTTAAGTTTATCCGCATTCAGCATCTAAGCCCGCCCCCACCCCATTTGTTCTTTCTTCTTGCCCCCTCAGGGCCCGCTGGCAAACGCTTCAGTGCCAAACATTACATTTTTGAGGCTTTTCTTCCGATTAGATAGTGCTGCCTGCGATGATATTGCACAGAGTTGTCTGGGGGAAAAAGCGTTGCCTCTTCTGCAATACGTTGGAGAGATATGTATCCAACCATTCTTGATTTTAACCCGCTTTCTTTTGATGTCACGGAAGAATGGATTTTCTTATTCTTGAACTTTTAACTTTATCGTCAGCATTTATTTGTTATTTTGATCCAGTTTTTGAATGGTGCAGGTGAAAATGAATAAAAAATGGAAGTTGATGGAATGTTTGAAGAAAGTCTGTGTTCTCAGGCGTTCTTTGTCTTTTGATGTAGTGCTTAATAATTTACAAATTTATGTTTTATTTTAAATTTAAACATTGTTAATTCTCAGGTTAGATGTTAAAAAGAAATTTTTGAAACTGGAGATACCTGGTAATTTGAACCTAGCAGATTCATTTCGAAAGCTTAAAAGCGAACCCTACCAAAAATATGATTTTACATCAAGGATTAACATGTTGTACCGATGGAGAGAAAATCTTTACAATAGATCAGGGATGAATGATGAGCAACTGGACGTAGAATGATTTGTCGCTCAACCGTCATCTTGGGAACACAAAGACTAAACAGACCTGGACCTACGGTTTAAAGTGGATTCCGAACCATTAAAATACCTTTATTACCGCCGGGTCTCCAACCCGAAACCTGTGACACCCAGCGCCAAAGCTCTAGTCAGTTGGTCAATAGACTCCCAATATATATATATATATGTATGTGTGTGTGTGTGTGTGTGTTGTTGATCTATATGTATATAGCGTTTCAGTGTTTGTTGATCTTCATCCTTATTTAGCAAAATCTAAATAATTATAGAAACATCAATTCTTGCTAATTGATTGCGATTTTAGAACTAATAAATGGCGCTATTTATATAAAAATTATATTTACACAAGCACATACACATAAACATATATATATATATATAATATATAATTAACTTATTTTTATAGGAATAAGTGAAAAAGTTTTTTTTTTTTTTTTTGTTAAAGGCGAAAGTATAAAATAAATCTTTGAATTCATAATTTCATGAATAAATAATTTCACAAAAGATATTACATCACAAATGCCTAGAACGGCACATTTTTTCTAATGCCTCCGTGCCCTTCCATCGGTGAATTGAAACAAAGTAATCCTCAGAACTTTCAGAAGATTCATTACAAATATTTCCACTATTTAAGAACGGTCCCCCTTTGTGAAATATGACCTCAACAAGAAACCTTTGTGACCGGCATTGTTCGTGCAATATTCTAATTTCGCACCGCCTTGTTAGAAACCTCTTCATCCATGTCAAGACTCAGCCTGGGGGACCGGCGGACAAAGAACACGCATCCTTGGATCTTAAGTTTATCGCATTCAGCATCTAAGCCTCCCCTTGCATTTGTTCTTTCTTCTTGCCCCCTCAGGCCCGCTGGCAAACGCTTCAGTGCCAAACATTACATTTTTGAGGTTTTCCCCCCGATTAGATAGTGCTGCCTGTGATGGTATTGCACAGAGTTGTCTGGGGGAAAAGTGTTCGTTGCCCTTCTGCAATACGTTGGAGAGATATGTGTCCAACCGTTCTTGATTTTAACCCGCTTTTTTTTTGATCTCACGACGAACGGATTTCTTATTTTTTTGAACTTTTAACTTTATCGTCAGCATTTATTTGTTATTTTGATCCAGTTTTGAAAGGTGCAGGTGAACATAAATAAAAATGTGGAAGTGGAATGTTTGAAGAAAATCTGTGTCCACAGGCGTTCTTTATCTTTTGATGTATGGTTTCAGTAATTCACTAATTTATGTTTCATTTTAAATGTAAACATTGTTAATTGTAAGGTTAGATGTTAAAAAAAATTTCTTTGAACTTGGAGATACCTGGTAATTTGAACATAGCTTTTTCAATTCTAAGACTTGAAAGCGAACTTACTTGAAAGTAATGTTTTCCATAAAGGTTAACATGATAAACAGACGGAGAGAAAATCGTTACAATAGATAATTAGAGACAGATGCGCAACTGGACGTATATTACTCCTAATTAGAGTTTTTAGTTTCGATTCGTTTGTCGCTGTACGCTCATCTTGTGGGCACGAGAATTAAACAGACGGATACCTACAGTTTAAAGTGGATTCCGAAAATTTGAAAATATCCATGGTACCGCCGGGTTTGCAACCCGAAACCTGTGACACCGAGAGCCAATACTCTAGTCGCTTGGCCAATAGACACCCGGATATATATATATATATATATATTTAGTGTTTCAGTGTATGTTGATCTAATAGAAGCTAAATAATTATAGAAATATCACTTATCGCTAACTGATTACGTTTTTAGAACTAATAAATGGCACTATTTTACAAAAATGCTACTTCACACACACACACACACACACACACACACACACATACATATATATATATATATATATAATTAACTGTGTAGGAATAAGTGAAAAAAAAAAAGTGTTTTTATTAAGTGTTTTTAAAGGCAAAATTATAAAATAAATCTTTTTTTAATTCATAATTTCATAAAAAAAAAATAATTTCATGAAAGATATTACGTCACAGACGTCTAGAACGGCACATTTTTTCTAATGTCTCCGTGCCCTTTCATCGGTGAATTGAAACAAAGTAATCCTCAGAGCTTTCAGGATTCATTACAAATATTTCCACTATTTAAGAACGGTCCCTTTGTGAAATATGACCTCAAAAGAAACCTTTGCGACCGGCATTGTTCGTGCAATATTCTAATTTCGACCGCCTTGTTAGAAACCTCTTCATCCATGTCAAGGCTCAGCCTGGGGGATCGGCGGACAAAGAACACGCATCCTTGGATCTTAGGTTTATCCGCATTCAGCATCTAAGCCTCCCCCCTTGCATTTGTTGTTTCTTCTTGCCCCCTCAGGCCCGCTGGCAAACGCTTCAGTGCCAAACATTACATTTTTGAGGCTTTTCCCCCGATTAGATAGTGCCTGTCTCGATGATATTGCACACAGTTGTTTGGGGGAAAATGTTGCCCTCTCTACAATACTTTGGAGAGATATGTATCCAACCATTCCTGATCTTAACCCGCTTTCTTTTTGATCTCATGGAAGAATGGATTTCTTGTTCTTGAACTTTTAATTTTATCTTCAGCATTTATTTATTATTTTGATCCAGGTTTTGAAAGGTGCAAGTGGAAATAAATAAAAAAAGTGGAATGTTTGAAGTAGGACTTTGACTGCAGGCGTTCTTCATCTTTTAATGGTTTGTTATTTATTAATTTCTGTTTCATTTTAACTATCAACATTGTTAATCATCAGATGAGATGTCAAAAAAAAATTTTTAAACCTGGAGATACCTGGTAATTTGAATCTAGTTGATTCGTTTCAAAGACTTGAAAGCGTACCCATCCGAAAATAAGATTTTATATCAAGGATTATCATAATGAACCTGTGGAGAGAAAGATCCTTACAATAGATCAGTGAAAAAGGGATGCATAATTGTATGTAGATTACTCAAAATTGAGGGGAAACCGGACTCAAACAAGTTTCATAAAGTGATGGTCTCTTTTTTGTAGTGGTTAATAAGCTTTTTGTATAATGGATCGATGCAAAAGATATGCATTCAGCAAATTTAAGATTGCTGTTATTTTTAATTTTTTTTTAATTTTTGAGCTTAACTTTTTCTCTCTATAATCAATTTTTGCACACTTTGGGCTTTTTCCATAAAAGTAATTAAAAATAAAAATATTTTACGAAATATTTTTAAAAGAAAAATGGAAGTAAGCCGCATCAATGCTACATTCCTACATTCCTACTTCCACATTGCTGAGACACATTAGCCATAGTCCTAGAGCCCCAACTGTATATAATCATCCAATCATTTATTGTATTATCTCCAACCAGGGTACACAAATTAACTTTCAATTGCACTTTCACTTTTCGGCTCAAAGTGTTCAGTTTCGTAATAGTTAATACTAAAAAAAATTTTATTATAAATATTCAATATATTTTCGAGACAAATTAACAAAAAAATCCTTTAAGGATCATAAGAGAGCATATAATTTCAAATGAAGAGATAAATTATAAAAATAAATTTATTTTTGAAATGTCCATAAAATTAATTGTCTGGAAAATGAAATCGAAAATTGCATTTTTTTTATTCTTATAAAAAACAATTTAGAGCATCTTGGTTTAGTTTGTCTCACTACGGTCATTTTGTGCAGACTTTAATAAGACTAAAACCTATAATTTAACGTGGATTTCGAACCATTAACATCCATGCTACAGACAATACTCGAACCTGCGTACCAAATACCAGAGTGCTAGCCAATTGGTTATCAGGCCGCTTTTTGTTTTTAAAAGGTTACTTACTTTTATTTTTATTGTCAGAGTAAATTTATTATTTATTTCAGTTCTTTAAAAGGATCTAGAATTAAAATAAATAAAGATTGGAAACGGAATATTGGGAAGAAAAGCTTATATCCAGGCATTATCTTTTTTTCTCAGCTCGTCTTTGCTGTGCAGCTGATTAATATATTAATCCAACATTAATACGTTTTGGGAGCTAGATTATTCAAATGATTTTTTGCTGGAGTGGAGATGAGGTTTTACTCTCTGTGTTTCTGAAATTGAGGACAGAGGAGTAAAAAAAAGTTGCTTGTGAATTAATTATGTTAACACTAGGGATTAGTATGAGATACCGATAGGATGAAAATGTCTTCTATTTTATTCAAGAACCTCACAGATATAAATCCTGTGCTTTATAATACCAAATTTTGGTGGAATCAGTTCTTGAAGTTTAAAAATCATGGGGACTTTTTAGCAGAATAGCTAATACACTTTGGGTTCAGGGGCTAGCACAAAAGACTTACATCAACAAGTTTAATTTCTTAATTTTATCCCTCTTTTTAAAACAATTTATAGGAAGACAAAAATGTCTTTTAACATTTTCCTTCATTGAAGTTTTATTTATATTTAATTTCAGATTTTAAAATTTTTGAAATGAATTAAAAAAAAAAAAAAGAAAAAGATAAGAAATCTTGTATGTAGAAACAATCTTTTACTCAGCATTTTTTTTTTTTTTTTCTTTTTCCTTTAAAACTTTTTTATTATTTTTGATTCAAAATTAGAATAAACTTTTACTAAAAGTGTTCACCAATCTACTATATATTTTACTTTTATGATAAAATATGAATTGTTTAGAGAAATTTTTCCTATGCTTAGAATGGCCTGGTTGAATTACTCATCTAAGGGAATCCGTTTTGCAGATAGGCTAACGAACCCAATCAATAGTTCCCAAATTTGCTCTTCTAGCATTTCAAACTCGTGAACAGAAAAGGTCCCTCCATTAGATTTGAGGAGTATATATGATGTTATGAATTGTTCGGATCTTACTTTGTTAAAGTTACAGAATAACAAGAACGAACAATGATCTACTGGAATGAACTATTGTAAAATGGCATAAATCATAAGCTAACTTGGGAGATAAGCTGTGTTTTAATTCCTTTACTTTTTTTAATTTTTAATTTTATTAGAGAATGTATTCCTTATTCTTGAAATCTATTTTTATGAGCAGTATTTTTAATACTGTTTATTTAATAGTGAACCTGGAATATATTGTAACGTCTCGCCTTATATCAGAGCTATAACGGCTTCAAGAAGAAAGTCATTTTCAGGTTTCTGGAAATAGTTAATTTTAATCACAAGCGCTATATATATATACACACACACACAAATAATGAACTCTGGGCTATTATATAAAGAAATAAAGATTAAAAATAAAATTTGATAAAAAGTACACGATTAAATCACAAGTACAGTTTACTCCAAAGTCAAAGTTTTTTCTGAAATATCGGCTCTACATCGAATCTACTTATCTGGTTAATTATCACACGACGTGATAAGCGAAACCACAAAAGATCCACTTTGAAAACCAGCGGAACCTCCGACCTATTCAGACACACCAGAGCAAAAAGTCGCAGAACTTTTCTCTTTTCACCAAAAACCTCTTTTAAGACAAATCGTCAAAAATGGGGTCCCGCCATGAAGGTGCCCAGATATTCACTAATTTTATGAGTCTCATTATACACGATACCTTATATCTGCCATCAGGTTTCGGTGACAGGTTGTTCTCATCAGTACAAAACATTAATTGCATGTAATATAACTACCCACAATACTGCTTGCCTTCTGTCAAATTTCAGTGATGGTTATTATATGCTTGTCAAATAACATACTTTCATCTGTACTGTGATTAAATGCCAAAACTCTTCATGTGAGAAAAAATGCTACAGTATAAAATATATAAGAACACACATCCCTCAGAAACTACCATGTGGGAGATGGTTCCAAGGTATAGCAGTTGTTGGAACCAAAACTGAATTGGAATGATGTATTGTAAAATGATTAAAATCATAGGCAAACTTGAGAGATATTCACAACCCTATTAGTCCCAACCAGTTGTGGTAAAATTCAGTACTTTTCCTTTTTAAATTTTTTATTTTACTAGGGAATGTATTCCTTATACTTGAAATTTATCCTTATTAACATTTTTGTTTTATTATTATTTATTGAATGGTGGAGTATATAAATTACATAGAAACACACATCCTTCAGATGCCACCATGGGGAATATTGTTCCAAGTTGCAGCAGAAGCAGAAACCAACATTTATTCACTGGAAAGACCTATTTTAAAATTATTTGAATCATAAATTAGCTTTTCATGTAGCTGCGTTTAAACTCCTTACTTTTTCTCTTTCAGGTTTTTATTTTAACATTTTTACTCGGGAATGTATTCGTTATTCTTGAAATTTATCTTTATTATTATATATATAATGATAGAATTTTAATATATAAAATATATAAAAACAAACATCTTTGCGATACTACCATGTGGGAGATTGTTCCAAGCTACGGAGTAACAACATTAATCCCAGGAACCAACAATAACTGGAATGATCTATTGTAGAATGGTTTGAATCAAATGCTAATTTAGAACATATTCACCTAGCTATGCTTTAATGCACTTTTTTTTTTTTATTTTAACATTTTTCTTGAGAATTTATACCTCATCTCGAATTTTACCCTTATTACCAGTATTCTTCTTCTTATTAATTTGATGGTGGATTTAAAAAATATATAAAAATTGGATGCGAAATATTTGAAGAAAGATTGTGTCTTCGGGCAATCTTTTTCCTGTCCTCGTCTTAAATGCGTAGTTTATTAATTTACCAATCCATTTTTGAATTCGGGAAACGTCTTGTTGGGATCGGGATATAAAATGGATGAATCGCATTATTCTCATGGAAGGTTTTAAATATTTCAGTGAAGCACCCGATCATCCGACTCAAGTTGAAGTCATCCATATTTCAAGTAGGAGCGTTCATATCCGCTGGGCAATGCCGTTCAATGGAAATAGTCCCATTCTTCGCTTTCTAGTGGTGACAGAAAACACAAAGGGTAAGAAAAGTGTTTTATATATGGGCTCTTTGAAAATTCAATTTATATAAAGAAATAACCTCTTTTATGATGAAAAAAAAATCATGCATTATTTTCTGGCTTCAGCAATAACAATTGCTTTCCTTCACTTACTTTAAATCTTTCAGAAATGTATTTTATGCTTCAAATAATAACGATTCTAGATCATTAAATATTTAAGGTAAAAATAGACGTAAATTTTTAAAATATTAATGTCTATTCTTACCTTAAATATTTAATGATCTAGAATCGTTATTATTTGAATATTTCTATTTCATCAACTTTAAAATTATAATTTTTATAGACTAATAGTTTGCTGAGATTAGATTACCCGCTTTTTTAGTAATTGAATAAAAATATCATATAAGAAATTTTTATGAATTTTATCGTATAAGATATTTTTTATTGTTCACAGTAAATGAAATCAAATTTACGAAATGATAAAAAAAATGTATTAATTTTATTAAATAATGAATCAGCCTGTTTTTTAAGCTCTAATCTCTAAGTTCTCTTAATAGTAATAATCTAGTTTTCGTTAAACATAATTTTAAAGTTATAGCTACAATCATTCTGATTAATGATCGGAAAACATACTCAAGTTATTTTGTAGAAATATTATATGTTAATACATCAGAATTCAATAAATCAAATAGGTTAAACTTATTCTTTTTTATTAATGCGTAGATTTATATGATAGATTTATGATAGTTATGGTTGTAATAAATTAAATTTTCAGTTATTTTTTTAAGATTCTCTTTAAAATCCTAATACATATTTTATATCTTCATCATTAATTATAATGAAGAACTATAAAATTGAATCAATAAAATGATATTTATTTGAAAAATGTTTTGATTTAAAATTTTTTTCAATTTTTATAATTTTAAACTAAAAGACTTTTTATTGTACTTTTATAATTTACTTAAATAATCTGTTTCATATATTATTAATTAATATAAATTTATTATTAATCATGTATTACATTATTTACAGTATTTACATTATTTAAAATTTTTTTTTACAAAATCATAACAGTATTTGTTTTAAAATTATATTATTCCTAAACTTTTCTAAATAAAATTGATTAATTTATAAATACAAAGTAATTTTTATTTTTTATATTTTAAAGACTGTAAATTGAAAGAAAAAAAAATTTAATATTTGTTAATGTAACAGTAACGATAAATTTTACTTATTTAATACTTTAGTGGACATACTTTAATGTATTGAAAAATCTGTTTATTAGGAAATTCAGATTCAAATATTGTAACTACTGATATATCTGGAAGCCAAACAGATACCACTTTGAGAGGACTGAAACCCCGTACAACATACAACATCCATGTGTTGGCGGAAAATGCTATTGGAAGGAGTACGAGAAGCAAATTGCTGACTGTGACAACTGATGATGAAGGTATTTTGAATTATTTGAGACAAAAATGAAATAAGTTTCTATCGGTTTCTAATAAGTTTCTATTATGCTTACATAAAATCAGCCATATGTCGATGAGAGTAGGATGAAATTAATTCATTACAATTCAGAAGAAGTAAAATGATCATTTCACTTGGATTAGGCTGTTTAAAAAAATTATTATAGTTAGATGAGTTTTGATAAAATGCTTCACTTTTATCGGAATATTATGTGAAAGATTTATCCCATACATGCAATACGAATATACAGGGAGATTCAGTGTTTATGGTACAAATTTTAAACTTATTAAAACATACATTCTTTATATATAGAGGACAGAAGTAACTCGTTAAGACATGAACATTTTACGTGTTCATCAGAAATCATTGTTTATCATTGTTATTCAAATCATTGTTTATTCACAACATCATTGCAAAAATGCTTTCTTTGATTCAATGTTTACACAAAATGCTCAAAATTGCAGCTAACAGTTATACATGCTTGGTAGTATTGAAGGAGTGATTGGAGAACAATAAACAAAGATGTCATGAATTTCGCGCATAGTGGATAATCGAGCAACGATGTCCTCAATTGACTCAACAGGAATTCGCAATCTTTTAATTTTTTTTTATTTAGTAAAAAAAATATATATATTATACTGAATGAAATAATTTAATTAATTTGATGTAGCATTGAAAAAAATCTCAAAAGGCAAAATCAAAACTAAACCGACGACAATTTAAATGACTATTGCCATTATAAATATGATTCTTTATTTAATAATTTTGATTTTTTTATTGATTGTAAGCATTTTGTACAAATTGATTGCCACTGATAATATTTTCATTTAATAATATTAATTATAGACACAAAAATGTAAGAAAGTCTTGTTTTCAAAAAAAGCTAATTTTAATAAAAGAACAAAGGAATTCAAAATTAATCTCAATAGGACTAAATCGAAACTGACTAATACCACATCATAAATCTTTAATGATTAATTTTGTGTTTTCCAAATTTATATTAGATATAAAAATAAATAAGGACAAATAATAAATAAATTTGGTTCAATTCACATATAAAAAATCGTTATGTTCTAGGACGGAAAATTTAAAAAAATTATTTAAATTATTTAAAATTTAATCGAATGTAACATAGCAGTATCAATAATAGGTTTTTTTATAGTTTTAGATTCGAATTTTTAAAAATTATTATTATTATTTTTATTTTATTATTACTTGTTTTTAATACTTTACCACACTCTAATTTTAAGAGAATAATTCATAGAAAAATAATTTTTAAAATAAAAATATGCTTTATAAGGACTTAATAATATATTTTGAATAAGTGTTAAGACAACATGATTTTGAATGAATGTTTTATTTTTTTCATATAGTTCCTCGCACGCCTCCATTGCAAGTTAGAGTAGTGCCAGTTAGCTCCAATTCTTTAAGAGTGTCTTGGATGGTAAGTATTTTTTTCATTTTAATTATTATAGGTTTTTCTAAAACAGGCCAATAACAAGTCATTATCACTCCAATGCTGGCTAGCACAGTAACTACACTAGCTTAATAAAAATTTGTTATTTCAAATCGTCAGTAGATGGCAGCACGTAATCAACGAAGTCAGACATTCTAACTGAACATATTATCTCACATGTTACAATATAAAAGATAATATGTTTATTATATAACGACAACATGTTACAATAAAAAAATTTCCTGTTCTTACACAAAGAAAGAATTTTCATAATCCGATGTTATTTTAAAAATATAAATTAAAAACAGATAGTTTGGAACAATTTCAAAAACCATTTATCTGATATTTGAAAATTGTAACAGAATCAAATCACTTTTTAGCACTTTATTATTTAAAGAAGTGAATAAGTTTGCATTATCGTAATTATTGTTTTTTATTTATTTTTCGTGATTGTATTTAAAATTAATGAGGAAATTGATAACTGATAGTTTAATTTAAGT